>JAJHUR010138644.1:0-13746 GCA_027495735.1 Lutjanus campechanus
TCCACAGGTGGGGAGCAGAGAAACTAAAGGCTGCTTCACCTTGTTTGGTTTTGATCCTGGGAACACTGAGTAAACCTGTTCCTGATGATCTGAGGGGTCTGGGTGCTTCATAACGTATGAGTAAATCAGAGATGTATTTAGGCCCAAGACCATTCAGTGCTTTGTAGACAAGTAACAAAATTTTAAAGTCTATCCTTTGACACACAGGAAGCCAGTGCAGTGACTTCAGCACTGGTGTAATGTGCTCCACTCTCTTGGTGTTGGTGAGGACTCTGGCAGCAGCGTTCTGAACGAGCTGCAGTTGTCTGATTGATTTTTTACTCAGACCTGTGAAGACACCATTACAATAGTCCAGCCTGCTGAAAATGAAAGCATGAACAAGTTTTTCTGCATCTTCTTTAGACAGAAGTCCTTTAATTCTTGCTATGTTTTTAAGGTGGTAGTAGGCTGATTTTGTTATTGTCTTTATGTGACTATTGAAATTTAGGTCTGAGTCCAGAACTACCCCAAGATTTCTGGCTTGATTTGTAGGTTTTAGTGTCATGGATTCAAGGTACGCATTTACTTTTGCTCTTTGTTCTTTGGGGCCAAAAACAACTATCTCAGTTTTGTCTGTGTTGAGTTGTAGAAAATTCTGGCACATCCACGTATTGATTTCATTAATGCACTTATTTAGCTGATGTAGGGGACTGTAGTCATCTGGTGACACTGTTATGTAAAGTTGTGTGTCATCCGCATAAGTATGGTAGGAGATGTTATGATGTTCCATAATCTGAGCAAGAGGGAGCATGTAGATGTTGAACAGAAGAGGCCCAAGAATGGACCCTTGAGGAACTCCGCATGTAATTTTTGTTCGCACAGATTCATACTTGCCAAGTGACACAAAGAAATCCCTGTCTTGTAAATAAGATTTAAACCAATTTAGGACAATGCCAGAAAGTCCCACCCACTTTTCCAGTCTGTCGAGCAGTATCTTATGGTCAACTGTGTCGAATGCAGCACTGAGGTCCAGTAATACCAGAACTGAAATCTTTGAGGCATCACTGCTCAGATGAATATCATTCAAAACTTTTACCAGTGCAGTCTCAGTGCTGTGATGTGCTCTAAATCCAGATTGAAATACATTAAAGAAATTGTTTTGCACCAGGAAGGCATTTAGTTGCTGAAAGACAACCTTTTCAATGATCTTTCCTAAAAAAGGTAGGTTTGATATGGGCCTGTAGTTATTTATTACTGATGCATCCAAATTAGGCTTTTTTAAGAGAGGTTTAATGACTGCAAGGCTGTTGGAAAAAGGCCTGACTGAAGAGAACAGTTGACTATCTGTAGTATATCTGATGCTATGCAGTTAAGTAGCTGGTAGGATGTAAACATGGAGTTGATCTAGCGAGACTTCCGCACGTGCGTCCATTAAGAGATATGCGAAGTCTCTGGCAAAGTGGAATATTGCTTTAAATGTTTTGAGTGCATCTGATTTAAGTGATGGACATCACAGTCAATTGTTTGGCAACACAATTTGCATTCAAAATAAAATTTCCTGTGATACAACCATCACTACATGAATACATTACTTGTTTCCAGTCTCTTAACAGTCTGCCTAGCATCACCGTGAGGAATATGCAATCCTCAGCAAACAAAAGAGTAGTTTGGTTGAGTGATTTTGTATCAGACAGTTATTATTAAGTTTGACATTTCTGCTGCATAAATTGATGTTGCCCACAGATATCCCTCACTCTTTTACATCTATCTAACAATAACCTTCCAGTCACTACTAATAGCTACCCTGCTCTGAAATGCCAGGAGATAGAAAACATCAGTCACTGATCTCAGATTGAGATTGTTGCCCATCTCTTTGTATTGTGAGTTTGGTCATTTGCAACCACCAAGATCATTGGTTCCTAACTTTTTTTAAACTTTTTTTAAAATCAGATTTTTCTTTGATCAGGACATCATATTAATTTGTTTTTGTATATCATGTCTGTGGTTAGATTGAAAATCAGTGAATGTATTTAAGTCAAAATTACACTGTGACACTACTGCTGAATTTAATATTGCAACTGAAGGAACACCTCTTTTCTGAAGAAATGACAGCGGTGAAGAGACAACCTGTAGTGTCCAAAGAAAACTAGGTGGCCCTCTGAAATGTAATTCTGTTAACTACAGCAATCTACTCATAAACACCAGCTTTAAAAGCCCTTTATACCTCTGTATGTGTGCTTTCCAGCTGTGTCAAGATGACTGAAAACGACGTAGACAACGAGCTGTTGGATTATGAGGAGGATGAGGTGGAGGCTGCGGGGGTCGGGGATGTTGGAGGTGCAGGTGACATGTCGATAAGGAAGGAGGGGGTGAAGGGCTCCTATGTGTCCATACACTCCTCTGGATTCAGAGACTTCCTGCTAAAACCTGAACTACTCAGAGCCATAGTGGACTGTGGCTTTGAGCATCCATCTGAGGGTGAGGAGACAGTGAAGCACAAGAAAAGATTTAGATTTCCAATTAACTGAAAAGAGAAGTTTTTCCTTGTTTGATTTAAAAATAAAATTATAGGCTTTAAGAAGGTGTAACCTTTGCTGATTTTCATATTGGCTTTGCCTTTACCTTCATTTTCCTGTTGCAGACTGCTGTCAGTTCATGCCTTAACAGAGACATGTTGGGTGTGTGTATTTATTACAGTTCAACATGAATGCATCCCTCAGGCAATTCTTGGTATGGATGTGCTGTGTCAGGCCAAATCTGGGATGGGGAAGACTGCAGTGTTTGTTCTGGCCACCCTGCAGCAGCTGGAGCCCGTGACTGGACAGGTGAGCTCTCCTGCATGCTTCATCTCATCGAGATTACAGTCCTGTCACCAGGGTGTCATTTCCACTGGAGATGGTGTTAACTTTGATAATAATTTTAACTTTAGTTTTAGTCTTGGTTGATTACTGAAAATTCTATTTAATGTAAAGTCTACATTTAGTTCTAAGAGGGAGTTAACATACATGTTATTGAAGTATTCAATCGATCATGTGTCTTCATGTGTCTTTTCAAATTCTTTCTGTCATTTTTCCACACATGTTTAATCCACAAGGTGCTCCATCCTCATTGGGAACAATACACTTCTTCTGTTTTCAGTTTGAATGTAAGAGAAAAGTGTCCACAGACGTAGACTTAGACTTTATTGTCCTTCAAGGGGAAATTCATTTCCACAGCACTGTACACATTGGTCAACAAAAAAACAACATTGTTTGACAGACAAACAGCACACAGTAACAACATATGTTAGACCACAGAATACTCGCAACGAGGTCTCTTATTTAAGGCAGCAATGGCAGCAGGGATGGCTGAAAGTCTGTGGTGGCTCCTTTTTTGAATGACAGTGTGTTGGTCAAAGCTGAGTTTATTGTCCAAAGTGAATCCAAGGTATCTGAAACTGTCCACAAGTTCCACTGTTTGGTTACAGGTTGTCTTTCCTCTTTCTTTAAGCTCGCCAGATTTATTAGAACTTTGAGATGGTTAATTACTCTGATCTAAGTGAGATTGTCAGCCCGAACAGTTAATTTCATCTCATCTTTACTCATCAGTGCGTAATAAACAGAGATTTTGCAGCCATTTCTGTTATCAGTATTTTTTCATTTACGGTGGCATCACAATTAAGTCATGAAATAAACAGACATCAACAAATGCTTCAAATTTTTCATCTACAAAATGAATACTGTGTTGACTGATCTGCATGTTCGGATAGTTTTCTGATCTCAGCAGAAACCATTGTTTGATGCAATATAAAGAAAGCCATTAACAACAAGCTGTTCCTTGTGTGAGTTGATGATTGAGAAGGCTCCCTAACCTGTTCTAACCAGAACATTTTATGCCACACCCTGTCATCTGCATACATTCTTTGCTTTCACACGGAAGTCAATACTTCAAGTATCTCATGTTGAACTGAAAATCATGAGAGGATGTTGACTGTCACTGTCATTGTTTTTTGCAGGTGTCTGTCCTGGTTATGTGCCACACCAGAGAGCTGGCCTTTCAAATCAGCAAGGAGTATGAGAGATTTTCAAAATACATGCCCACTGTCAAGGTAAAACACTGCAACCTGACTCTTCCCTACAGCCCAAATCATGATTGTCTCACAGGACTTATAATATGCTGTGTGTGTGTGTGTGTGTGTGTGTGTGCGTGTGCCTGCGCGCGCAGGTAGCAGTGTTCTTTGGAGGCCTGTCCATAAAGAAAGATGAAGAGGTGCTGAAGAAGGACTCTCCTCACATTGTGGTTGGAACACCGGGCAGGATCTTGGCACTGACCCGAAACAAGACACTCAACCTGCGTCACATCAAACATTTCATCCTGGATGAGTGTGACAAGATGCTTGAGCAGCTCGGTTAGTAAATATGCCCTCCCATACACTGGCATGTATTTATTTATTTATTTGTTTTTAAGTTGAGTTTTTCAGGCTTTATTAGATAGAGACAGTTTAAAAGAGACAAGGAAGAGGGAAAGATGCAATAAATGATGGTATGCAACAAAGGGCCCAGGCTGGAATCAGATTCCCCACAAGCTATTTCTTTGCCTTTATGCCACACCTTGGACCCTGCAGAAGCTGCAGAAACATGTGACAAACAGCATTATAATGAACTACTGTATTGCTTACAAACTGGATTAGAGGATACATGGCAGGTTTATACGGTGGCCGAGACCCGCCATCGCTGCAAATAAAAGTAACGCTGCAAACAAAAACAAACGCTGCTGCAAATAAAAAGAAATGCTGCAAACAAAAACAAACGCTGCTGCAAATAAAAGAAACGCTGCAAACAAAAACAAACGCTGCTGCAAATAAAAGAAACGCTGCAAATAAAAGAAACGCACACGCACACACACACACACACACACAGCCCTGCACGCTTTTAACTTCAATATTTACACATAAATAGAAAATGAAAATCAAAGCAAGTTAAGTTATTTTTGGTGGCATTTTTGTTTTACAGGACAGCCAAAGAGTAGACAAGAAACAGATCAGAGAGAGAGGGGATGAGGCCAGAGGCGGGAGTCGAACCAGCAGCTGCATAAAAGTAACAACATCAATTCATGGACTGTGTACTTCACCAACTGAGCTAAACATCCACTGACATAAAGAGCTGTTTCTAATTCAAGATATCCTTTTTGACCATGACAGACAACTAACAACACCGGTGCATCGGCAAAAACAGTCCCCGGTAATCCACTTCCGTTGTGGCTTTTTTATTTGCATCATTTATTATTTTTTTTTATTTGCAGCGGCGTTTCTTTTTATTTGCAGTGTTTCTTTTATTTGCAGCGTATCTTTTATTTGCAGCGTATCTTTTATTTGCAGCAGCATTTCTTTTTATTTGCAGCAGCGTTTGTTTTTGTTTGCAGCGTTTCTTTTATTTGCAGCAGCGTTTGTTTTTGTTTGCAGCGTTACTTTTATTTGCAGCGATGGCGGGTCTCGGCCACCGTAGGTTTAGGATTAAGATAGCTATAATAAAAATGATTGAACACTACTAACTGATATAAAGTTATAAAACAGGGTAGAGTTTTCCTTTAATTCATCATGTTGAATTCCTGTGTATGACTGTAAATACTGATCTGAGTCACTGTCCTCTTCTTCAGACATGCGCAGAGACGTCCAGGAGATTTTCCGTATGACTCCTCATGAGAAGCAGGTCATGATGTTCAGCGCCACCCTGAGCAAAGAGATCCGACCGGTCTGCAGAAAGTTCATGCAAGATGTAAATACGTCTCCCCACCTTCATCTACCATGCCTCCTCTTGCTCCCTCCACACCTCTTCTACTCCTC
Organism: Lutjanus campechanus; assembly: GCA_027495735.1. Taxonomy (NCBI): domain Eukaryota; kingdom Metazoa; phylum Chordata; class Actinopteri; order Lutjaniformes; family Lutjanidae; genus Lutjanus; species Lutjanus campechanus. The sequence goes on from JAJHUR010138644.1 coordinate 5,801, forward strand.
CCCCTGTTATGCCACAGCTGCTGGAACAGCTGGCAACAGAGTCCACGTTGCCCTGCGGCCTCCATGAATCCAAGTTCCGAGCAAGAAAGAAGTTTTACTCCAAGCAGCCCCTTCAGTGCGTGGGGAATGTGGGGAACCGTCTGCCCACTGTGCTGTTGTGTCACAGCCCGTTACTGCTGTGACTGGCCGGCACGGTGCCTCTGACGCAGCCTATAAACATGCTGCATTACTTTAATTCACCCTCACTTAAAGCTACAGTATGCAACTTTTTGTCAAATTCCTCTACTGCCTCACCTTGAGCCACATGCCCATGGCAAACAGTTAACAAGCCATAAAACCCAAAATAATTGAAAAAGTAGTGTTGGAGCAGCAGGGAGTCAATCTCAGCCACTCAGTCTGGTAAATGGTAAATGGACTGTATTTATATAGCGCTTTTCTAGTCTTGTAGACCACTCAAAGCGCTTTGACAATTACAGTTTACATCTACCCCATTCACACACACTTTCACACACTAATGACAGGTGGCTTCTTCTGCTACAGAAGACCCAACCTGTGCATCAGAACGCATTCACGCGCACTCATACACCGGTGGCGCAGCACCGGGAGCAGTTCGGGGTTCAGTGTCTTGCCCGAGGACACTTCGACATGTAGACTAGAGGAGCCGGGAATCGAACCACCAACCCTCCGATTGGGGGACAACCCGCTCTACCACTGAGCCACAGCCGCCCCTGGTAGTGTAGTATAAATATCATTTATTTGTTAAGTTGCATCCTGTAGCTTTGAGAGCAAGTTTCAGATCTTGGTATCGCTAGACTTCCTTGGCTTTAAGCGCAGGAACTCTAAAGGGCTGCAGATTTACCTCTTTGGCACTCACACATCTTAGACCAGGGCCCAAATGTATCCAACCTCTGTACACTTAAGATCTAATTTCGGAGCGATGAAAAATTCCTTATGATAAGACACATTTATCAAGTGACTCTCTCCTACATACAGTGAAGTATAGGAGGAATCTTTGACAGCAGTTTTCAATTAATTTAACTTGCATACAAATCACCAAAGGACATATATTCATTAAAATGTACTCACTGCTTTTATTTTTGTTTTGAAATGATAAGAAATGTGTAGTGTAGTCAAGTGTTGCAGTGAGCAGTCAGACAAAACATAAATCAGAAGAATCTAGAACCTTTAATTTACACCTCTGAGGATTGCAGAGTGGAAAGCCAGATTTATACTAGCTGCGTACCGTATGACTCAGTCATTTCAATGGTTGTACATACCATCTCCTCCAACATCATCTTTCCTTCATGCATTGCAGTAACTTCAGTTAAAATAACTGTTGTTACTCCAACATGATCTGCTCAGTTTCAGTCACCACAGCGGCATAGAAACCCCACTGATGTAGACACACCAGTACTAAAGTGTAGATGCTCACATGCATGAGTCTGAAGAGCAAAAGTAAAAAGGGGTTGAAGTTGGAGGTCAGCCCTAACTACGAAAAAACACAGTAGCAAGCCACAGCATAATGAGTTAATAAATTAGCAGGAAGGAAAAGTTGGAAAATTCACTGTTTCACTGTCACTGTTTCACTGTTTGAATTCACTGGACACTGTGTCTGATAAACACACTGTACTCAAATCAGTGATTTATCTGCCTTTTTAGGACGGCTTGTAGATAGAAAGCAGCTAATTCCAGCCAATAGAAGGGGGTATATAAATCACTGCGCGAGGAGGCATACAGACTGTGACCCCTGGAAGATTGTAGAGCTGGTGGCAGACTCTAGATGTGGTTGTTGGCAGTGCATTTGTTAGAAATCCAGCTGTATCAGGCAGGTGTCTTCAGTGAAAAACTGTAATAAACCTGCTGTACAGTACCTGTTCAGTGTTCAAACAGCAGACAGACATGGTCAGAGAAGAGCTGGTGAACACAGTGGAGCATTTAGAGGCTAAAGAGAGAGATTTTTCTCAGGAGTTGGTGGAGCCCAGATCAGAGTAAAGAGGAGTGATTGCCAGTGTTGCTCTGAGTCTGCTGGATGTGTCAATTTTTAAGTGTGTTGGGTGCTTGGACCTCCTGTAAACAGTTCATGAGTTGTGAAAGGGGCGTGGCTAAATTAGAGGACTGGAACCGTTAAAATTGAAGTCTCTGCTGGGACCATCGACTCCTCCCACAAGGTTCTATGAGAAAGGGTTCATGAGTTTGGTCATATTGTGAGAGTCCGTTTAGAAGATATGCACCTTTTTGATACACTCACACTGCACACCCACTCTTTTGCCAGTTGTTATGAACTGTCTTTGGGTTCAGGACCAGCCTTTCCACAAAATCTTATGCAAGTTTCTGAATCCATTTGAAAGTTGTTAGTCTGGCAGTAAATGTACATTGTAGATTTGAGTTTGATGGTGAGTAAAAGCTGCAGCTTCTCAAGACCAAAGCAAAGCTTCTGAGTGTGTTGTTTGAACTGCAGATAGTGTCGCTATGACGGTCAACTCAGCCTGTGTTGAGGGAGTACTGCCTGCAGTGGATTAGACTTAAGCTTTACACAAGTTTTACACAAATCCTGCCGTATACCCTGGTAAAATGTCAGGGAGGTATAAAAAATAAACCGACCAAGCCTGCTGTCTGACTTTACTGTTGGAAATGTTCTCCTTAAACACTTACAGGGTGAGGAAAGTAGATTTTGAAAAGGAAGTAACCAAACCAGGAATGGCTGGAGAGGACTAATGAGTGTGTGGGTTTGGTGTGAAGGGGTGTGAAACCTAATTTAGAGTTGATAAAATTTGATCAAATGCCAAAAATTCTCTAGTTCCAGCTTCTCCAGTGTGAGAATGTGTTTCTTTTCTTGTCATATCTGATTGTAAATAAATATTTTTGGATTTTGGACAGTTGGTTGAATAAAACAGTAGATAGGGATTAGTGCACAGATTTATGATTCTGCATTGGTGCATGCTGTATGAACTAATGGAGCGATCAATGAGATCACAGAGATCAGGAGATCTGATTTGGTCTGAAATAGGAAAAAGCTGTGTGTGTGTGTGTGTGTGTGTGTGTCTGTGTCTGTGTCTGTGTGTGTGTGTCTGTATCTGTGTCTGTGTCTGTGGGTGTGGGTGTGGGTGGGTGGGAGGTTTTCCCATGAGTGTTTTGGGTGTTACCTATCCCACCACCTTCCCTCTGTCTGTCTCCTCTCCTCTACCTGTCCTCCACTGCCTCCTCAGCACTGTCTCTTCATTATCCTCTGCCTCATCTCTTATCTTCTGATCTCTGTGACGTAGTGACACTTCCCTGCTTCTCCTCCCCTCAAACTTTTATGCTCTGCTTTCTATTTCTCTGCTAATCTGTCCCGTAAAACTCTGCACACTGCCACATTCTAATCTGCTTTAATAAATTCCACTTCCACATTCCCTTCTGTCCACACCTATGTCCTTCCATTGATCTTCTCAACTTCCCCTAACCCTGTTCAACTCCTGCCTGCTCCAGCCGATGGAGATCTTTGTGGATGATGAGACCAAGCTGACTCTGCATGGGCTACAGCAGTACTACGTCAAGCTGAAGGACAATGAGAAAAACAGAAAGCTCTTTGACCTCTTGGATGCACTAGAGTTCAATCAGGTACTGTGTTCTATGTCAACTGGGTGGGACAGAACCCCCCCCCCCCCAGAACAGTCTTCATCATGTCTCTATTGTTTATGTTTTCTCGTTACAAGCATGTTAATATGGGACAAACTTATAAAGGCTGATGCTTCAAATGAAGTAGGTCACACATTGCGTCACATGACCACGATTGAAAGTGTTTATACCTGTTCTGTCAGCAGAAGTATTTGGTAGATGGGAGCTTTAGGCCTCACAAGCGAGGTGACCTATGTGCTTATTCAGTTGTTTATCATCTCCCGCCTGATCTACTACAACTCCCTCCTCACTAAGAGCTCCTGAATCTACCAGCAGACCTCTGCAGCAAGTTGTGATTGGACTAGTAAAGCGACTGTTCCTTCCTTTCCTCAAGCCCTACTCTCCGGTGCAACCGTTGCACTCCTTTCCTTCTTGGCAGTTGGCTTCCCTGTCACTCTGAGGAGCCTGTGATCCCTCATCTCATCCACAGCTCTTTCTGTTCTTGCCTCACAGTTGTTTAATGAACTCTGTTCCTCACCCTTTCCTCACCTTTTCAGACTACACCTCCACTCCAGGCTGGCCTTCACTTGGCTCTGTGCCCTCACAAGCTTTACTTTTAGCTGTGTAGCCTTTGATAGCTTCTTCACATTTGGCATTTTCAAGCGGGTGATGGTGTTCAGATTAAATTTGTTGTTCAAAATGTTTTGTGGTTGATCCACAAGGGTTTATTTTGGCCTTTGGCCTTTTGGCCACTGTGTGGTGCATGCATGTAAAATTGACAGGCACAGAATCAGATATATCTGACGCTGATCACTTGGTCAGAGGTCCTGGCCAATCAAGCTGAAAACAGGCTGATGCATTTTTGAGCTCTTTATATCTACAGAGGGAGCAGCTCCTCTTCTGTGGAGTCTAACATGTTGCACTGCCATGTTTCTACTGGAGCCCAGGACAGACAAGCCAAACACTGAATCTAAAGAGGGCCTTTTGTCAGTTTTGTCAGGTTCTCCTACCAGCCTAATTTACTCCACCACACTCTGGAAATTTGCTGCCCAAAATGGGTGTGAATGTCAGATTGTCTCTGGAAAGTTCCAAAAATTGATGGAAGCACCCCCCGATTCTGCTGCGAGAAAGTAAGTTTTAGACGATCCAACAGACACTTCATTTGAAGCATATTGAGGCCTTAATTCTTAAGGGGATAGTTCACCCCAAAATCAAAAGGACATATTGTTCCTCTTACCTGTGCTGTTTAGTGTAGTGCTGAGTTGCAGAGTTGCAGAGTTGTGAAGATATCAGCTGTAGAGATGACTTCCTTCTCTCCAATATAATGGAACTAGATGGCACTTGGCTTGTGGAGCTCAAAACGACAAAAAAGAAAACATTAGAAAAACTCAACAGCAATGTCTCTTTCCTGAAAGCATGACGTGGTTACTCAAGGTAGTTCACACACCTTGTTGTGAGCAGTTTCATGAACTGTTTTCCTTCTACTGTCCACCAGCCGTGTCACCACACAGAATGAAGCATCTACTCATGAATGACAGGCTTGTGCTTGTGACAGCACAGGATGTAAAGATTAATGGCCGCCTTCTGGGCATGGTGATGCGGTTGGTGGGTGTAGTTGTAGAAACTGTGTAGAAAACAGTTGATGACTGCTCACAACAAGGTCTGTGGGTTATCTTAATATCTCTACAGCTGATATCTCCAAAACTCAGAAACTCATAACAAAACTATCTTGATAGATAAATAGCACTATGGGTAAGGGGTGATTTTGGGGTAAACTGTCCCTTTTAAGATGGATGCACAAATATAGTATATAGAGTATAGAGATGCCGACTGAAGCTGAGTCAGTGTCTTTTCATGTTATTCAGGTGGTGATCTTTGTGAAGTCTGTCCAGCGGTGTGTAGCTCTGGCTCAGCTGCTGGTGGAGCAAAACTTCCCAGCAATCGCCATCCATCGAGGAATGCCTCAAGAGGAACGGTAACTGAAGAACAAAACTCCACATCAACACATCATATACAACAGCTAACATTTCCATTTGATTTAACTTCATTTGTCAGTATTCATGCTGGCTGATTAGTCTGAAGAATTAAGTTGATTTAATAGTTATTTCTGTAGGTCAAACCTGCACAGTTGCAACCTCAAAGCCTTTTGGTCATTTTTCTGTTTCTATTTTTCATGGATGCTTTTCATCTTATGCTAAATCCTGCCTAAAACTTCTGATTGATCAGTTGTTCATCCATCTGGTGAAAACAGCTGTCAGTGCCAACATTGGCTCAAGCCAAATTGTTTCCAGCACTAACTTGACCATGGCATCATGGCTAACTATCACATCTGTGAAGGCCCCATAAATACTGAAAGGTACATACATGTTTTGGAGCAACATATGCTGCCATCCAGATGATGTCTTTTTTAGAGACGTCCCTGCTTATTTCATCAAGGAAATGCCAAGACACATTGTGCTTCATAGTAAAAGAGTTCAGGTACTAGACTGACCTGCCTGCAGTCCAGACCTGTCTCTCACTGAAAATGTGTGGTGCATTTTTGAGCAAAAACAGGAAAGAATTTCACTTTGAAAATGTTAAGAATTAGTGTCCTCAGTCCTCAGCATGTTGCAGGCATCAAACTCAGAATTAGTGTATATTTGCAAAAAAAAAAAATCAAGTTTTTCAATGTAAACATTAAATATCTTGTCTTTGGACTGTAATCAACTGAATATAGATGGAAACTAGGGCTGCAACGAGTGGCATATTTTACTATCCGAGTGTCCAGGGTCACTATTCTCGAGTACTCGTTTACCGACGGGGGGTGAACGCAGCGCCATGTAGAAGGAGAGCGACATGTGGGGGGAGAGCGGAGCAGCCGAAGACAGCCTTCCTGTTAGATCACTTATAATTAAGAGGGGAAACTGCCTGTCACGTAAATCGGACAGTAAAGTAACACTTTTTTTCATAATAACACACTTTTTATTTTAATAAAACAGCTGAAACAGTTGTCCATACAGTGTGATATTTTTCCTCATAGATCCAAATCACTCACAATTAAAAGAGCAAAGAAAAAAAAAAAAAAAAAAAGGAATGCCACGGAATTAAATTGTCCCGTTAATAGGCTAAACATTTTTCTTATAACGGCAGCGCACACTTCAATAAAGGAACCATTAACATTTTGGCCTAAATAAATATAAATTAGAAATTTTTTAACCCAGAATGAGGTGGTGTTCAGCAGCAGGGCAATTATAGCCCAAAAGCAGCGCATTACTCCAAAAACGAACCATAGGCTATTATGAATCTTCTAACGTTAAATGCTATAGAAATAAGTTTTATGCAACAAGGCAGGTAGGCTTTAGTGCAAACAGTCAGTGCAGTTACACAGCAGAACAACACACAACGCCATCGCTCCGACTGAAGACACGGTCAACCAGTGCACTGCAGTGAGCCCGAGGTGCGAGCGGTGTGTGTGTGTGTGTGTGGGGGGGGGGTATCCGAGTATCCACGCAGTGACAAGGCGCTCAGATGCCGCCAAGTGACGACAGTGCACTCCAGCGTGGGTGGGGGGAGGGGGTTATCCGAGTACGTGAAATGGCACTCGGATGCCGCCCAAGCTGAGCCATTACTCGAGTACTCGGATATCGGCTACAGCCCTAATGGAAACGTCTTTGCACATCATTGCATTCCGTTTTTATTAACATTTTACACAGCGTGGTAACTATTGGAATTGATGTTGTATTTGAATCACTTAAAAAAATCAGAGATGGTCTGAAAACAAGCTAAAAGAACATTTGAAGTTGAAAGTAAGTGGAGCTTGACTGAAGAATCTTTTTGGCACTTTCAAAAAACCAGTAACAAACCAGTTTAGACATGCCACTATTATTAATTCAGTTCTTAAATCCTCAACTGTTGAATTGCTGAGCATTTAAATATGGCTGTTCATATTGCATCCTCCAGACTGTAGATCAATAAATCTATCCTCTGTTGCTTTAGTCTTCTAACTCCTGTGTGTGTACTGTCTGCAGAGATCTTGTTGAGTTGTAATCTAACAGTCAGTGGGATCAAATGAAAAACTGAACTTCACTTTTTGTTGTGTGTGTAGTTTGTCTCGCTATCAGCAGTTCAAGGACTTCCAGAGGAGAATCCTGGTGGCCACCAACCTGTTTGGACGAGGGATGGACATCGAGAGAGTCAACATCGCCTTCAATTATGACATGCCCGAAGACTCCGACACTTACCTACACAGAGTAAGTCTCTCTCTCTCTCTCTCTCTCTCTCTCTCTCTCTCTCTCTCTCTCTCACAGTTAAATACACTGTAACCCACTTAGTAGAGGAATGAATCCCCAATGAGGGCACAACTGTGTTAA
>JAJHUR010138645.1:0-13651 GCA_027495735.1 Lutjanus campechanus
TGCATACTTTTTAAATAACCATAACTTGCTCAATTTTCTACCGATTTCAAACAGTTTGGTTTGTTATAAACGTCAGAGGTGTAGTTTTAACACTGCACTTATGGATAATTATGTTACAGTTCCGGTCAAACATCCAGAATTGTAGCCACGTTAATAACGTTTGTAAGAAACCAAACCGTTTGTAAATCCATCAAGGTTTCAGCGAGATACGAGTATTTACGTTTGTGCAGATCACTCACCTTCATTCAAATACCACAGATTCCGCCAGAGAGCTTGCCTGGGGTAAGATGGCCACCCGGTGATGCCGTTAGAGACTCCGCCTTAAGACATCTAGCCTTTATTATATATATCTATAAATATATGCCACTACCAGATCAACTACCCATTTGTGCATGTGCGGCGGCATGCGCGACGGTAAGTCTACTTGGACAAACTGCCCGAAATGCGTTGCCAGAGACGTTTCAGGGACTTTGAGTCATTCTGCGCTGCAGATGCGTTAATTGCGTTAAAATTTTTAATCAGATTAATCATGATGATGGATTAATCCGCGTTAACGCGTTAATTTTGACAGCCCTAATAAAAACATCAAAACCCTTTGAATCAGCAGGCTGCTGGCGCTGCTCACAGCAGAGCACGAAATTAAATTTAGCAGCAAGCTGTCACTCAGGCAGTAAATGTACAGTTCAGGTTACATTGCGTCAGTTAATAAAAGTTGCAGCTGCTCAACACCAAGAAAAGTCTCTGTTGTTTCCCAACTGCTGGAGAAGTGACAGAAAAGTGAAAGGCTAATGTTAAGCTAATGCTAACGCTAGCATTGTACCTAAACTACGTCAGCTTGGTGCACTTGTATCCCTTTCGGAAGCTTTGTAATCCAGCCTTTAACTGCAGTGTCTTCTTTGAGATGTGATAAAATAAATCCATAATGTGCTTATTTATCTATTTTTCCACGTTGAAAACAGTTGTTGTTGTTAGCATGCTGTTAGCCGTCCAGTGGCAATCCCAGGATGCTTTGTGTTGAGTCTGTCGACCGGTCAGAGGCTGTGTTTCTGATTTGTGTGTGACAGTGTTGATCCTTAGGTGTATTAATAGATCAGTGCGCTGATATCAACATAAGATTGACCCTTCAAAATAAAATTTGCGGTGATGATGGTAATGAGCATCACATTGTGGTAATGTTGTTATCATCACAGCCCTATTTCTTCTGGGTCTGGGAGGCCTGACCCCCCCCCACTCAGGCCTCTGGAGGTCTTGCGTGTCTCCCGCTTCATGTCTCTCATGTCCCTGTTTGAACCTGCGGTTTCTTTCCAAACTCTGAGTCCTGGTCGGAGCAGCTGTGAATCACCTTGGTACTATACTCCCTGTCGTTAAACTACTAATAAAGTACCAAAAGCTGCAGAGTTTGAATAAACTGCTCAGAACATGTTGGCTTTGAATGCACCCTAAACTTCTCCGTCCTGGGCGGAGAGCCTCGGCAGCAGGTAACCTGATGAAGCCGGGTACCTTTTCTTTACACTGCCTCATGCTGTGCACACCCCTGCAGGTAAACACATGACTCATACGCCCACGTACAGCCAGATAATAGGCTCAACTTGTGAAATGTTTACCCACAGTGCACCAGAGAGAAGCAGGTAGCAGGCTGTTCTATAGGACAATGGTGTCACTGTTATCAAATGTCCTCTCCTCTAGTTTTTACCTTTAGTTGATTTTTTTGTGACTTTCTTTGCCCTGCGTTTTTCCTCTCAGGCTAATCCGCTGATTGGTCAAACTTCTTGCTTTTTCATGATGTGGTGGACAAACCATATAAATGCTATTTTCTTAAGACATATCTGGCATTTCTGTACTATGACTTGTTATTTTTGTTGTGTTTGCAGATAAGTTTTTATCTTAAAGAAGCTAATCGGCTCAAAAATAAACACTTCATTCTTTATCCAACTACTGTCATGACTAAGTTTGGGGAGTGACAGAGGACATGTAACAGGATTATGTAATCTGGATACAAAGAATGGTTAAAAAAAAAAATAGTTAAAGATTAAAAAAGACACATTTACAGACACATAATCAGATACATTTAGTAAAAATGGGGATTATTAGCAGAAGTTCAATTTCAAAATAAAGAACGACATAGGTGCTAATTCATTATCATGGCCTGTAGTGGGAAATTTTTACCATTTTTTGTCTTTAAATCAAATTAAAGTCATGTCATTTAAATCAGTTAATCAATAAATTGCGCACAAAAAAGGAAGGAACAGCTGGACAAACTAATAAACCTAACAGTAAACATAAAACACTCAATTTTGCTCATCCATGAGTCAGAAAACAATTTTCAAACGCTTGAATCTTCATTATTAAAGCGGTCTCCAATAGTGTGTCTCAGTTGACAAAACTAGACAGAAATAATATAACTGGAGATCTATGCTACATGTAACTGTGTGTGGTACTGAAACAGAAATAAACATGATAAAAAAGAAACTCAGAATGATTCATATAGGCCATTATAGCTCAATTATCAAACTTAAAAATTTATCCAAATGGATAGATACAGAATTAACGACTATTTTCTACTGTTCAACACAAGTTTAAGTTCAGAAACCTTTAGTAAAACGTTACTTATTCTGCTGTCATTGTGTCTGCTGCCCTCTGCTGGGTTTGACATGTGACTGCTGCACACTACAGACACCTGCTGTTGTTCTGCTGCCTTTTCTAGCAAAATCTTTTCTTTTGCTCCTTTCTGGCTAAGTTTTGTCTGAACTGAAGTCCCAGCTCTAACAGGTACAGTTTTAAACAGAGTATGACTGTCTGTATGTTGTGAATACAGTGAAATTTGGGCTGCATGAAGTCCTTGAAATGAGATTACAAGTCTGAGAACACTGAAGAAAACACAGAAGCTCTGTAGCTTCACCAGCAGTCTGCAGTGGGAGGTGATCTGATAGCTGCTCAGTAGTTTTACTGTTTTTGGTGGAGGATTCTTGGTTTTCATTGGACGGTGAGCGACTCTCCCCTGCTCCTCTCCAGAGGTGTTTTTGTGGGGGTGTTTTCTATCGATCGGGCAAACCGATGCCCCCGAACCAGCCAACAGAGAGCTGTCGATAACGCCAGAGGGAGGGGAGGGGGTTGAAAATGACATTGAGGAAAGGTCAGCAGGCAGCAGTGTCCCTGGTACTCCGGCCCCACCCACACAGGACATCATCGATTTTATATCAGTGCTGACCTCCATCTGAGCTGCTGGTGCCCAGTGACTCCAGCTGAGGCGGCTCTGGTGGTCGTAGATGTGGAGATGGAGAGCAAGATTTTCATGTTGGGTTCAGGGAAAATATGTAAAATCATCTTATCTTCTCTCAGCTGTGATTAAAAACAAACAAGTTCTCTCAGTGACAGAGTTCTCTCTGATGACACCAGTGGATCATGCTTTCACCACAAGTTTGGAGATATCAGCTGTAGGGATTCTGCCTTCTCTCCAAGATAATGGAAGTGGATGGCACTAGTCCTGTGATGCTAAAAAAATACGTTTGAAAAATTTAAAAACCAGTGTCTCTTTCCAAAAATCTTGACCCGGTTACCCAAGATAATCCACAGACCTTGTTGTGAGGAGTTTCATGTAGGAACTACTTTCTGTTTGCAGAAGAATCTACTTTAAAATCTACCAGAACTACTTTCTAAAACTGGATAAAAAGCACTACAGGTAAGAAGAAAAATATATATTTTTGATTTTTGGGATGAGCTGTCCCTTCAAATCATGTTCAAATCTTGCCCTCTGCCACCTTCTTCCTCTTTCTGTCCTTCTCCTCGTCTTCGTCAGAGGGCCTTAAGACATGTCCAACTCCACTTTGCTATTTTATGGCATACAGTCTGGGTGCAAAGAGGTTGTATTTAGTCTCTTAATTAATCATAGGTGTGTTTTGGGTGCAACATGAATGAAACCAATCAGATCGTCATCTCCCATTCCCAATAAGAAGCAGGTGAAGATTGATCCCAGAGACTTTGTAGTATCACTTCAGGCCCTCTGTTGAGGTTGGTTGACGTCTCACTTACGTCACCTCGAAGCACTTGTCGTGAAACATGGACTTGAAACACTCATTGATCTTGATTTTGCATTCTCTCTCGGGCACTTCCCAGAACTCCGTTTGCTCTGTTTTATATGACCACTGACAGCTGACTTCTTACTCTTCTTAACCGGCCACTAGGGGCCACAAGTGATCAACAACTGCTTCAGTTAGAAATCCAGTTTCAGCTCAGGACAACGTTTGTGGAGGTCATGTTAATGTTGAAGGAAATTTTTAAATCTCTGCAGATTGGATGTGGTAGCTGTGGTGGCATTGCAGTAGGTGCTTCACCATCTGTTTGCTGGTGGGGGGTCTGCACTCTACTGAGTGACTTCTTCTAGCTAGCACCTTTTTGGTGTTTCACATGTCAAACTGAAGACTTTTTTAAAATACGTTTGTTACATATAAACAATATTTCAACAGAATTTAAATGTCTAGAATTCAATATAAATCCAGTCCCTTCAAAAATGTGGTGATTAAGAGTCTAAAAACTCTCTTTTCAACAAATTATTTTAGCCTCCTTCTCAGTCTCTGGGAATTAACCACCAGTCTCTGATCCCACCTTCACCTGGGACGGCGGGTGTAGAAGTTTCGTGTCACTGTCACAGCGGGAAGCAATGGTCAGCGTCCGACCGGCAACGTGACCTGGCTAATGGAAGATGGATTTCCTTTAGGGTCGACTCAGCTGTGCCGCACGGCCGCAGATCGACTTCACCGCCGCTCACGTTTCACACATCCGGTGACCAAAAAACTCTAAAACGATCAGCGAGGGCGTCACTGCTGCTGTTCTGGTCAAGTCGGTGAAAGTACAGTGGCTGTCTTTGTGATGGGCGAGCGAGGGAGGGAAGTCATTGAGAAGTTTGGCAGAGAGCGAGCCAAACACCATCTGCTGCAGCTCTCTGCTGATCCAGACAGACCTCCAACAAACTACATCTTCTACACTGATGGTGATGATGTCATGAGCCTGGGTGGACTGTGTGTGTGTTCTTGTGGGAGCATTGTGTGTAGTTATGTACTGTTTGCATAGGTGCAATTGGGTTTTATGCCCCCGCAGAGTTGGGGGTGCAGCGACCTCCCAATCTTGAGGGAAGCAGGAAAAATGCATTTGTAAAATTGGCATAGACTCATAAATTTAATTGCTATTTGAAAGGACCACAAATAAAGTCATAGCATGTGATATATTAACCTTAAGATTTTCATGCGGCCGTGTGTTTTGTGGGTCTTATGTGTTACTGGCCGAGCGCAAGCACTTTAATTAATTGGTTAACGAGCACAAAGCGCCATGAATTCTGACATTTCTGATCATTAATGCAGTTAATACAGTAACTTGTGGTCTGTCACCAGCTTTGTGTGGAAATACTTCAAAATTTTAAACAATGAAGATGCAAACTGTGCGCTGCGCTGGAGGGATAAAATGCGCTGGACTGAGGTTTGCTGCGACATTTAGAATCTCAGACAAAATTCCAGGTGAAAGCCCAAAGCTTCAAGAAAACTGGACTTATACTTTATCCAGAACACTTCTGGGTGAAATACTGCAGCATCCAATAGACTTACCTTCAGCAGCTGTGGCAAAAAGTCTTTTTCTAACACACTCCACACAAATCATGAACCCTATAATAGATAATATTAGAGGAATAATAGAACACCATTCATTGAGATCATTTGAGAAATAAACGTGCTTTCTCTCCAGAAAAAATGCAACTCTGCCATTTGTTCACAAGTCAGTTGTTACGACTGTGGGTTTTTTTTGTGCTGTGTCCCGTTGCTCTCTCTCCAGCTCCACCCTAAATTGGTCACGAGGTGCACCTGGCCTGATTGTGGTGTTTAAAAGCACCTGTGCAGGCAGCAGAAGACAGAGGCTTGTGGCATGGGGACTGCTGGTGGTTCTCGCCTCTCAACATGGGATTGTTTTGTATTTAGGTTTTGACTTAATGTATTTTGTTTGTGTTGATTTAGTCTCTTTATCCTCTGTTAATAAATCCCATGGATTTGCTTGTTTTAAAGGTGTCTCTGCGGGTTATTTTGGGTCAATTGTGGTGTGTTGTTCACCCGAGTAGGGCCACCTTAGGGTGGGGTGTAACACAGTCTTGACGTAGGAAAACTGGCAGTGACGTCTACGTCACGCAGTAACAAGCCAAAGAGGTGAATGCTACATCTATGTATAAACGTCCATGTTTGCTGTGAAAGTGAGCTGGCTAGTTAGCAGCTCCGGGTCAGTCTAAAGACAATTAAAACAACCTAAAACCAGAGGTCTGCCAGATACGTTTCAGAGCTCGAAGTCAAGAGTAGAGTAACAAACACAATCAGATGATCAATTGTGTTTTCTCGTCTGAAATCAGAATGACTCGTAGCTGCTAACCAGTTAAGTTAGCTTGTCACAGAGCAGCTCTGTTGTGAAGAGTTCAGGAAGACGCTGCAGTAACGTTACATAAACAGGGACTTCTGTGGCAGCAAACACAACACACAGCCTTTCAGTAACTATTACACTGAGATCTGAGCTGATCTACACACTTAAGGTCTCACTGAAGTAAAGTAACAGCCCCTCAGCACTGAAACTCCAATATGATGATATGGTCATCTGCCATATTGCACATTAATTCATACTCAAATACAAGAATGTAATTGATATATCGCCTGGCCCTATTTTCCCCTCATGTTGCACTCTTGATAAACAAAGCAAAGTATCTCTGTGTATAAATGGCCTCCAAAATTGAAGGTTTTAAAAATGTTAACATGCAGCGTTATTCAATTCAATTCAATATTATTATGATATTTGTGCCAGAAAAGTTGCACAAGCTAATTCGTCCTTTGTCAATACAAGTGATCTCTTGCATATCATCTTGAGAGCATCTAAATAATAATTCTACTGTTAAAATTTGTAAGTTGTGTACAAGTTTTGTGTTTACTTGTCTCGAGGAAAAGTTTAAGAAGCAGCAGTTTCAGAGAGAAAGAAAAAAGGTCTGAGACAGTTGTCCCAAAAAGTAGAATTCGGGACAGTTGCAGGAGAGAGAAAGTTGATTTGGGGCCCTGGGTGTTAATAACACGCGTGTTCCTGCGGGAGCGTTATGTGTAGTTATGTGCGTGTGTTTGTCTTTCATGATGATGGAGCAAACAGACCACCAGAGGCTGTTATCTGCATCTCTGGTCAGCTCCCACAGCTGTGTGCGCATGTGTGTGTGTGTGTGTGTGTGTGTGTCATGCTGTTTGTTTAAGTACATCCGCACGCTGTTGTTAAAGTGCTTTAAGCGGTCGTTTCATTACTGTGTCCTCTGAGGACGGGGCTGTTTGAGGGCAGGGATGTCCAACTCTGTGCAGCCTGTTTCCACTGCAGGAACCGAGGAAACAGGTTTTTAGGGACTCACAGTGTTCTGCAAGTTCACACTTCACAAGAGCTCACAGTTCACAGAGATTAAAATGAATTATTTCACATTCATTTCTTACGTTTTTGTTTTAATTTAAGTTCAAATAGACCCTCCTCTGGGACACTGGAGTCTGTATAATGATGTCATGTGAAATGGTGCATGTCCTTGTTTTTGTCTTAATTTGAACAGCCAGGATTACTAGATCTAGAGTTATTAAAACGATTTACAACATTTTGAGAAAGTTTAACCCTGCAGCAGCCAGCAGACTTGAACACCAATTGGCTGTTGAAATTTCCAACTGGAAATTTGAAATTCCAACTTTCCAATTCAAATTGAACGCGCAGAGGAGACGAGCAAATTTAACAGTAGCACTATTTATCCATCTTAGTTTTGGTGCGAGTTGCAGAGTTTTGGAGTCTGTCTCCTCTCCAGTATAATTGAACTAAATGGCACTCAGCTTGTGGTGCTCAAAGCACCAAAAAAATACATTTCAAAAACTCAAAACCAGAGTCTCTTTCCAAAAGTCATGACCCAGTTACTCAAGATAATCCACAGACGTTGTTGTGAGCAGTTTAATAAAGGAACTACTTTCTTTCTGTCAGAAAGAAAGAAGTTCTGGAAGGTTCTGCTGCAGAAGGAAAGTAGTTCCTACATGAAACTGCTCACAACAACGTCTGTGGATTATTTTGAGTAACTGGGTCATGATTTTTGGAAAGAGACTCCGGTTTTGAGTTTTTGAAATGTTTTTTGGTGCTTTGCACACAACAAGTTAAGTCCCATCTAGTTCCATTATATTGGAGAGTGGTCAGACATCTCTTTGGCTGATATCTCCAAAACTCTGCAACTTGCACCAAAACAGTATAGATGGATAAATAGTACGACTGGCCAGAGGAAAAATATGTAGCCTAACTGTCCCTTTAAAAAGATCCATATGGTGTCAGGTGTGATGTAACAGCCAGTAAACCACACTGTGTTGTTCATCAAGTGCTTTTTTTTCTCTTTGGACATTTGCCAGATGCTAGGGCTGAACGATTTTGAAAAATCACGCATTGTAATTGTGATATGATTTGTGATATTAGAGGTAATGATCATTTTTGCATTATTATTCTTAATTTGATTAAGAACCATTGAAATTAAAATGTGGCTAAATGTGATTTTTTTGCAGGAATGTAACAAATGTTTTATTAAGTCAGTAGAATCTTGATTTGTAGGTCAGGACATCTCTGCCTCACGATATTCATTTATTTAAAAGTGTTAAAATAAAGATGGCAGCCCTACAGGATGCTGCAAGTAGGGAGGGATGGAGGGAACATGGATACTGTACTGGGAGAATCCCCAAGTCTGCCTTTCAGTTCTGGAAATTGAAAGCTCATTTTGATTGATTTTTGATTTAATATTGAAATCGTTAATGAGTTACAGATATTTCACTGTGGTTAATTTAACCATTAAACCGGTCATTGTTACCTCACTACAGCGCAGGATGTGAACATTAATGGCGTCCCCTGTGACCTCTCTTCCATGAGTAGATGCCTGCTTCCTTCTGCACGGCGATGCACTTGTAAAATTTGATCAAACAGCATGTTAGATTGATTCCATGTCAAAACTGCAGTTGTGTTTCAAACCAGTTCTCTGATCACTGACCTCCTGAAATCTGAGCCGTCTGGTTTCAGCTTTTTCAGTTTCAGTTTCCATGAAAATCTTCTTGCAGACGTTCCTGTTGGATTGTCTCTACTCATCAGTCAGAGGGTGGAGATCTTCACTCTGGTGTTAGTTGGGTTCCGGTTGGTGGCTTAAAGGTCAGAAAAACTGACAGGTAATTTCCTTGAATTCCCAGCACGGCTCTGTAGTGCATCTCTGACTGAGACTGTTGGTCAGCTACTTTGTCTGCTCAGACTTCCCAGTCGGTGTGAGGACTCATCAGTGATACAGCGCTGACGGAAAGACAAGCTCAGGTCTAATGGACAGGGGAGTTCCTGTAAACCAGCAGAGACAGAAGGCTGACTGTACGATATCTGTGTCAGACTCTTCCTTTATCTCCTCCCTGTCTGATTAATAAGCAGTTTACTTTGGTGTTTTATTCTGGATCTGAAGTTTGAGTGCCTGATTCTCCTCACACCATCATCCTGTCTGGAACTGTGATGCATGTTTGACAGCAGTTAAAACAGCAGTGATTGGACGGATGGACCACAGCTGACAGGCTGTCCAAGTCGGGTTCGGGTCGGGTTCAGACAGAATTTTGTCACGTTTTAAGTTCTTGTCTTTTAACGCTTTCTTGACAATGTAGCCAAACAAACAAACAAACATGACTTGAACAGTAGGCCTGGGCAATATATATTGTATAGGGGTCGATATCGATTATCAGATATCGATTAGTTATTGATTGTGTAGGTTGTGACTGACATGTTGTGTACTACAATCGGTGGATGCAGCTAAAGTGATAAAATTAGTTTGTTGTGTTATCGCTGGGTGATACAGACAAAATAAAATATGTGTCGCCAAACAGCCGTAAACTTCGTAGCTCTTCATGCTAATGTTAGCCAGCAGCAGACTGCTGTTCACAGACTGACAGTTAAAATCTCACCTCCTGTTCTGGCTGAAGAATAAACAACCTGTGGTGATGCGTCTCCTCAAACATTTTCTCCTCCAGACTCGCTAAACTTCTTCTTCTGTTTTTCTCACTGCAAAGTTTTACTGCAGCAAACTGTTGCACCGCGTCAGTCTCCGGTTTGTTTACATCGGCTTCTACACAAGATCACGTGAAGTCGCGTCCCGCGAAATCTCACAAGATTTCTTCTAGTACATAATATTAATTTAATCTTATAATAAGGCCTGGCTGTAATCTGGAGCACTTTTGGAGAAAATATATAAGTTATTCAATAGTCAGTGTTTTATTATGAACATCCAATTTAGTTTTACAAGAAAAATCGGAAATCGGAATCGGCCAAGAAAATTGGAATCGGTGCATCTCTGTGACAATACTGTATGGATGACCATTGGTGCTTTCACAAAATATGAACCTAATTAGATTTTTGTAAAAACAAATAACAGAACAGCTGGAACAGTCTAGTAAGTTTAGAAAATACATCATTTTAATATGATGCAGCCTTTAAAACCAGGAAAAGACACCATTAAAATTACACCTTATCACGATATAATGGTATCCAAAATCTGTCACAGTATCTAGTCTCATATCATAATATGATATAATATCGACATAATGCTCAGCCGTACTGAACAGATAAAGGAATATATTATAGAACCTCCATAACTGCGAAAAATTATCCTAGCAACCACCTATCAGCACCCTAGCATGATTACCATAGCAACCACATAGAAACATCTTTGTAACTGCCTGGAGCACATTTGCAGATACCTAGCAACCACCTAAAATACCCTAGCAACCACCTAAAATCCCCTAGCAACCACCTAGCAGTACCCAGGCTACCACCTATAAATACCATAGCAACCAAATGGGTAACTGCACTGCAGTTAAACCAACCACATTGAATAGCGAACATATCTGCAACACCCTAGCAACCAACACCCATCAGCAACATCCTAACAACCACTTAGCAACAACCTAGCAAAACCTTAGCAACCATCGACTGAGTTCCCTAGACAAATATTTGGCTACCACCCAGCATCAAAACTGAATGAACGAGGTTGCACCACCCTGCTTTATTTATGACTACGGTGTGAAAATGAGACATTTCCAAGTGCATGTGTATTTTCTTTAGAAACATTTTCTTTTTCTCGTCTCTGGTCGTGGTTTATGCCAGTGGTTCCCAAACTTTTTTAGGCTTGCCCTCTTTCAAAGGCTGAAAAAGTTTTATATCCAAAAACGTCAAAGGTCAACTTCACTGTGACATCATAATGTTCAGTCCTCTGTCCTCTGTAAAAACAGTCTCTAAGTGAAGACGGCATGTTTCTACCTGGATATTATTTACTGGAATCACACATGTACAAAACATACACTTCTTCTCGATGCCGTTCATTTTCTCGCCACTTATGTTCAGCAGCTCGTCCAACGTTAAGCTGAGCTGAAGGCACAGACTTTACGTTTATTCTGCAGATTTATCTTATACTTGTCCAGAATAAACCATCAGTTTGTGAGTCTGACGGACTGTGAGAGACAAACAGGAGGAGATGGAGGGACGACGTCATCACACCTGCACGGTTGGAGGTGGGCGTTGTACATTATAAACCTTTGACCTCCTCTTTATGAGCCTGACAGCACAAAGACACACACACACACACACACACACACACACACACACACACCTGATAAGCGCTGTCCTCCGACTATCATTCAACCTACATTTTCTAACCTGGAAAGACCTTCAGGTGTGTGTGTGTTTGTGTCCTGTGATATTATATAACACACGCACACAGAAAGCTGCATCACCTGGGATAGGATGTCACTCAGACAAATGACTGGAACGTGTCCTCACTGCATCTTTTATGAAACACTTATTAAAGTCGCTTATGTTGTATGTTTTGCTGAAAAGATTAAACATTAAACCAATCAATCGTTCAACAGGCAATTAAACGAACAACTGATAATTGATAAGTTGAGCAAGAATTTCAAAAAGTCTCTCCAACAACTTCTTTTCAAGCAAGCAACTCAAATACTACACATGTAAATATGTCATTAAGAAAACAGTTAAAGTGCTGAAATGACAATGAAATAATGAAGTAACATCGTATTTAACAGTAAACTTAATTCTTCTTCTCAAGTCCACAATAATGTGGAATAATTTCTACTGAAATATAAAATGTATTCAGTAAACTGCACAGCTTAATAAGGAACACAAAATTAACACAGTAACTTAATACAAGTAACCCAAAAATGTCATGTGTGCAGTAACCATGGTTACATGAGCAGCAGGAAACAAGAACAACAATCTGAAACAGTAATGACATTATTAAGTACTTGTAAAGTTATTCTGTGTCTGCAAATACCCAAATATAAGTACAAAAAAAATATATATATATATATCAAAACATATATAAAAAATATAAAATACTAATAGACCACATCACTACTAGTAGTAAAAGTTCTGCATTCCAGCTTTACTGAAGTAAAAGTATGTTACTCCTCCTTGAGGACTGGGACAAAACTTTATTTTGATGGTTTTTTGATTTTTACTCTTCAATTATGCTGGAAAATATATATTTCAAACGACCAAACTCTTGGCTATTAAACCTTGTAACAGTCCAACTTTCCAGTGATTAAATTTTTTATTAAATGTAGACGTCAACTCCATCGTATGGAAAACCGCCGACGTCTTACAGAGTCGACAGAATATTTTTTAAAGTTGCTCTTAATTATAATCTGAAAGAAATGATGGAAATCTGGGACACAGATTTTTTTTTACACCTATGTTATCAGCAGGTTTTGTTAGTTGATTTGATTTTAACACATTTCTAAATTGTTTTAAGTTATGGGACAGGGTGTTTTGTGGCACAGAGCAAGTTTAGAAATTAAAGCAAACCAAAAATTTTTATAAATTACATATATTTCCTATATAAAAATCCTTTTAAAATATTAATATCTTCACCAAAAAAATGGAACTAGAGTGTTGGTTTGAATATTTTTTTGGTCGGACATGATTTGTTCCACTTTCCAAGAACAGGTGATATATTGTAGCAAATTTTTACTTTAAGTATCTAAAGCAAAATCAGTCATTGTGACGTAAAATGGTCCCGGTCATTGTTTTATTAATATATCTGATGTTTTTGGAATAATATTACTGCTGCATGTTGCATTTTACTGCTGGAGATGTTGAAGGTTGATCACATTTCAACTCTTATTTGTGCATCATCATCGTTTCAAAGATCATCAAATGTTTTCACCATTTAAGAATTTACATTCTGTTATTTTAGAGAAAATGTGTATATCGAGAAATGTAAAAGACGTCCAGAACTGAAAAACAGTAAATGTTTCATTTTACATCATCAGTCATTTTGTAAGTGAAGGTGTCACTGTTTGCAAATGGAGGAGCTCTCATTTTGGAACCAAACTCCAGTATATAGTCCCTGTGTGTGTGTGTGTGTGTGTATGTGTGTGTGTGTGTGTGTGTCACTGCACGCTGCCGGCAAATGCAGTGATGACTCATGCTAGACACACACACACACACACACACACACACACACACACAAGCACCATCTGTTTGACAGGCAGGCTGAATCACACGGCGGAGGGAAGCAGTGTGTGTGTGTGTGTGTGTGTGTGTGTGAGAGCTCTGT
>JAJHUR010138647.1:0-24568 GCA_027495735.1 Lutjanus campechanus
GTAAAGCCCGTGTACAACTCGAGCGAGCGCTGAGGGGAAGTTGAGCGCACAGTGAGGGCAGGTCGAGAGGGAAAGAGAGAGACATCTTGATCGAGTATGGTGCGGACCGCTCGCGCACCAAGAAGGAGTTTGTGAGAGAGCACACTTGTAATTTGTGCTCAAAAGTTGATTCGTGTGCTTGCAAAGAGTATTTTTCTGTGCTCGCAACACATTTTTCTGTGCTCACAAAATATTTTTCTGTGCTCAAAATACTTTTCTGTGCTCGCAAAATATTTTTCTGTGCTCAAAATATTTTTCTGTGCTCACAAAATATTTTTCTGTGCTCAAAATCTACAATTGCTCGCTCAGGATTGTGGCACAAATATAACTCCATAGGGAAGAGCTCATTCATGAAAATGCAATCAAAGAGAAAAAAGAAGAACTTTACGAGTTTGGAGTTTGACGTTCTGTTTTCAGAGATCCATGAAGGAAAAACTGGCATTTTAACGGCGCCAGCAGTGGAATTTAAAGACCTGCTAAAGCAAATAAACGGGAAAAGTGAGTGCTGTTAATACTGTGTTACCTGAGGGTCGGACTGTCACTGGAAAAAGAAGAAACGTCTCGATATGAAAATGACTAAAGAAAAAAAAAAAACCCAACTCCCCACAGCAACAGTAAGGGGCGATCGATGACTGCAGTGAGAGGAGAAGGTTAAGGGGAAGTTTTCATCACAGAGAAAGTACAGAATAAGTGAGGATGTTCACCTGGACAGAGACTTTATAAACCTGCATGTGCAGATATATGAAAAATACAGCTGACATCAGGTAATAATAGATAATTGAATGAAGGATGAGAGGCTTTATATGTAAATTTATAATTATATTATAATTTAAAATGTAGTCAAACAGAATAATGTCAACATGAGGAGTAGTTTGTAATTTATTTTTCAAACTCAAAATGCCTTCAAACTAATTAAATATACAGTTGTTAGTGAAAAACCTTGGTTTGTATACCAGCAGACTGACTGCACATGACTCTACGACAGGTCTGGACCACTCAGAAATTGTGTTCGTATCTGAAAGAAAACTCAAAATACGAGAAAATTGGTAAATGCCAAACTTCTCTTAAATCACTCGTACGCTCCACTTAAGAACAAATCTGTTCGTACGAGCGGCCCAATGTTTTTATTCTCATTTTTTTTTTCAAACCTGTGTTCAGTCCAGTTGAATCAGACTCTGGTTTGTTCTCCCACTTAGTACAAATCACTTGTACTGATCTGAGCACTGAAATCATAGTCAGGTGCCGATATATACAAACTGCAGATGACAGTTGCTAGCAGCTATCTGGAGAATGAAGTGAGGTCTTATCTGGAGTATCGACAAAGTGCATTGCCCTCTTGATGTTTGGCCAAAGAGGGTCTTCTTCAGGACTTTCTTCTTCTGCGATCTCGCTCCTGTCCCAGACACATGGACTCACCTTGAGTGGTCTTGGTCTGGTTGTTTGAGAACAGTCGGATTTTACACCAACTGCACAAGAGTTTGTTTGATCCACATTGAAGAGGTTGAGCAGAAACCACCCTTAATATTGGGTCAAAGTTCCTTTCTTTTCTTCTTGGCCACTAAATCCTACACACTGGTCCGTTGAAAAAAAAGTACTTATTTTAACCCAAACCACGGTCATTTCCTAATCTAAACCAAGTAGTTTTTGTCCTTAAACCTACCCAAGACCTTTATTTTGAAAGTCAACGGTGGATAATACATTAGTTTGAAAGGCGTGCTGAATGTCATGAATAAAATTGTGTCCATGTACACAAATCTAATAGATTAAATTTCCTGACTGCGCCACAAATTGCCGTGAGACTGTGTTGATGCTATGCATTCATGCATTCTTACATATTGTATACACTGGTTGAAAACAAATGGAACGGTCTCCCACATTTCTCGATCTTCCCCCCTTTTTTGTGCCTCCCTCTGTTATGGTTTCCCTTCATCTCTTTCTCTCTCTCTTTCTCCCTCCTCTTTACCTCGGTGCTCTGCAAACTGTCAACTCCCAGGGAGTGGGTGTGCGACACACTTACATAAAACCGGCATGTTACACAATTGGAATGCTCTGTGTGTGTCTGTGTATGTGCTTATACATGTGAATGTGATTGCATGTTGCCTACATGTGGGCTGTGGGGCTAAAAGTCTTGACAGAGCCTAATAAAAAAGGATAGAGCCGATTATAGCGCTGAATGTGAGTGGGTTTGTGTTCGAGTGCAGCGCGGTGTTTATTTATCTGCACTGCTTTCTTGACTTTACGCCTAAGCACTCTGTAGCCTATTTAACTACATAGAGCATGGATCCTAATCCTCATATCAAACATGGTGTTCTACAGAACTGTGCAGATTCCCTCTGAGCTGACTAACACAGCTGCACAACAATCATTCACCTGGCTATTCAGGTGTGGGAGACATGTTGAATTTGGTGGTTGTTCACTCTGCCATCTTCTTTTCTGTAATGACGCTCTTGTTTCCTGTCTGGCTGACTTCTATCTTACTAATTGACCTCCCAATCACCCGGCTTCCTCTTGTCTTACTGCTTGTTCTTTCTCTCTTGCCCCGTTCTTTCCTTCCCTCCCTATCCGCTCACCTGTCTGGCCTCCTTTCTTTCTTCCTTCCCAGTTTTCTTGCTTCCTAACGAAAGCCTAACTGCCCTCGCCGACTTCCCTTTTACTCCTAACAACTGTCCTCCCCGTCTTGCCTTCCTCGCTTCCTTCCTTTCCTATTTTCATCTTGTGTATATTTACCCACATCCTTCCTATCCTTCACTTCACTCTGATTCCTTCCTCGGTGCCCAAGTGTCAGACAACATTTCCTATATTTCTTTGTGCACTTGCACAATTTTCTTCCCTTTCCTTTCTTGCCTTTCCTGTTTTTATTATTTTTTTGCTGATGTCCTCATATTTGCAGGATTCTTTGACTGTGCATCCCCGTGCAATTTTCACTGGATTCAGTTTTCCAATTATAATCTTTTTTTTTTTTGACATGCCCGCCATGTATTTGTGCATGCAAACACAACACAATATCCTTGTTTCACACACCCGTCTAAGCCTTTATTCCATTTCTGAGAAACCCAAATAGTTGTAGTACTCCAGTAGTGGTTCACAACTATTTATTTTCTATGGGAGTAGTGACTCATGTTTCAAGGTGTTGTGGGATAGCAAGTGATTCAGGACTGACCGGCAACATAAGAATAAGAGAGGAGTGGGAAGGTGAAAATCGCACAAGACGGTAACATTCAGCAGCAAGCTCTGTAGTGGTTTGCCAGATAACATGGCAAAGGGGAGGTGATGCAATTTTAGGCTGGGAAGTTTTGTCTTTACCAGGTGGTGGTGCAGTAAAATTCTGTGGAAGAGAAGATCACAGTTTGGCTGGGAACCAGACAAAGTATAGCAGTGCCTGACGGAAATTTTTAACTTTCTGCACAAGGGTAACATCACCGGTAAGCTCTGCAATGATTTGCTAAAAAAAAGTGGTGATGCAGTTTTGGACCGGGAAGTTTTGTCTTTATCAGGTGTGGATGCAGTAAATATCCATGGAGGAGAGGATCGTAACAGCCATTTTGGGAGACCTCTTTTTATACGACTCTTGCCTCAAAGATTACAGTGCTGCCTGGCACAGTTATATTAACTTGCTTGCATATCTAGACAGTTCTCGCCATGGCGCGCAACTTATACACTCGTGAGTGTTGACATGCAACAAGCAAGAACTGGCGAAGACATTGATTTGTTCACTTCCAGTCCACTGCTAGACATGCGCCAACACAAATGATCAGTCACTTGCATGCTATCAGAATAATACATGGAGCTCAATAATCAGATTTCTATCTGTTCAGTGTAAACATGATATATTGATTATATAAACTAGCACAAGACATGCAGTCTAATGTAATGTATTTAGATAATTCCTTCACCATGCCACCCAATTTTCACTTTTCTCTTTTTGGCCTGCGTTCTTCATATTCTCTTCCTGCATTCGGTCTAGGACGATGGTCCCTGTCACCCAAACCTTCTTTTCCTTCATGGTGCACATTATCTTATTCCCCCTCCTCCCTCCATCCCTCCCTTCCTCTCTGTCCTCTCCCTCTTTAGTCCAATGATGTAGTGTGATGACCCTGTGTGTCTGAGTCTGTTGAAGGATTAGTCGCTGTAGGAAAGGTGCAGAGAATCTCACCTGCTAGGCCGCTTGTGTCAATACATCATTATCTGTCAGCGCGAGCTTAGCTGTCTCTGTGTGTGTGTGTCTCTCTGTTCTTGTTGGTTCCTTTCTTTATAACTCACCTTGGGACACCTCTTTATCTCTTTGTAGTTGTTTTAGTCTCCCACTTGCCCTCTTCATCTTCTACTTCCTCACTCCTTTTTGTTCTCAGTCCGGTTATTTCTCTCTCTCTCTCTCTCTCTCTCTCTCTCTCTCTCTCTCTCTCTCTCTCTCTCTCTCTCTCTCTCTCTCTCTCTCCTCTCTCTCTGTCTCTCCATCTTACTTTGCATGTGTCTCTCTCCTTCAGACATGAACTGAAAACTGGGACTGACCACCAGGTTGGCCTGGCCTCGGCGGTCAGAAAATTGTTGAAATTGGCAAAATGAAATGAAAGACAAAATAAGCTGTCAAGCCAGATAAAACCAGCACCGCCAGGCAGACAGCGTTAGGCACATTGTGTTTGTGTGTATGTATGTGGCCATGCATGTGACATGGCTCATGTCTGTGTGTGCACGTGCTGATTTACCTGATCATATGATCTGTCTGCCCTAACCTGTCTAACCTGTTCCTACTGCTGCCATTTTGATGGCAAGAGGGATAAAAAAAAAGACCAATATAGCGATTATACGATATTATAAACAGTATGTTTCAATAATATAGCACAGTAACACAGGAAAAGACCATTATCGCCATCTGCAGGTTCACAAGTTGCTACAGTAATATTTGATCATTCAGCCCATCCTCAGTCCAAAGATTTGCACTAATTTTTTTTCAGCCTCACCAAAAACCAAACCCTCAAAGAGTCCTACTCAAAGTATCTCACACCAAAGATGACACAATCAGAAAAAAAGCTGACACACACTCAAGTAACTCTCTCCTTGCTCTGCTCACTGTGTCTCGCATTCCCAAAGCCTTCAGCCAGTGACAGTGCATTTGTCAAAGGAGGAATGCAGGCCTGGAAACATGCCCATCAGAGAGTGGAGGAGCATGAAAGCAGCAGGGCCCATAGGGAAAATGCAGAGGACTATTTTCTCAGGGCCAGCAAAGCAGACATCCATAGCCTTCCGAGTGACAGGCAAATGGCAGTACAGGAAGACCAGGTCAGAAATAAGAGGCAGGTCATGGAATGTGTCATGAATGTGACTGATGTGGCACAGGTAAATCTTGGCTTAGCTACAGAGGACACAAACATAAAGCTGCATATAGCTTGGGAAACATGGCCGTCCATCATGAGAGCTGTCTGGAGATGATACTGATTCTCCTGCAGGTCAACATCTTATTTGCTGAAAGAGTCGATGATCGTGTAGAGAAGAGCAAGAAGCCGAAGGGCACTAAAGGAAGAGGGTCCTTGGTCATGAGGAAATAA
This sequence comes from Lutjanus campechanus, assembly GCA_027495735.1. Lineage (NCBI taxonomy): Eukaryota > Metazoa > Chordata > Actinopteri > Lutjaniformes > Lutjanidae > Lutjanus > Lutjanus campechanus. The sequence goes on from JAJHUR010138647.1 coordinate 5,583, forward strand.
AGTCATTAAGGTCTTCAGAGTGTTGATGCAGCAGAACGATTGCTGCTGAAGTAAGAAAGGCAAGGATGTTCTTTGTGGAACTGAACACAACCAGTGTGCATTTGTTCTGTGATATGTCATTGATGTTGTCAACAAGAAACTCTTTGCTGTCACTGATTGCGAGTCATCATCTGGGCAGAGCTTTGTGGACCTTGTGAAAGAGATCCTTGAGAGGATGGACGTAGACATCAAACTCATATGTAAGAGCCCTGTAACCAGCTACACATATGGCGTTACTCTCATGTCCTCAACCTTGTGCTAATTCACACCACTGGGATTATAATGGTAAATCTGTAATTGGTGAAACCTGCCAAATACGAGGCCTTGAGGAAGTTGTTTTGGAAGCTTTTTTGACCGTGCACTTCACACTCATGTGTCAAGAAAAGATGCACCCCTGAAATCATACTGATGGCTGACATTTTTTTCCAGGAAATTTGAGCAGAATCCCCTTCTAAGTACTTGTAAAAAGTGGTACGGATATCGTAACAGCACAGCACTTGGTGACAGGAATGAAAGATAACCAAAGAAAGTGTACCCAAGACGGATGGGTTTTCTTTGAGTGAGCTATTGGTATTCTGGAGTAGCAAAGGCTGAAGTTCAGACTGCTCTCCCGGGGAAGATAACAAAAAAAAAAACGAAGAAGAGTTGCATACATTGCTGTTACGCAGCAAATGCAGAGCTGTGCTCAAATGTCCAAAGCACTTTCCTGAGATAAGAGAAAAAGGCCTTCCAAAGGTGGAAGCCATGAAGGAGCTCAGCAAGTTCTTGTTGGGAATTTGATGAGCGTGCCGCAGTTGAGATGCTGCAAGCTGAGCTGATCAGCCTCGCACACCATTGGGACGGTTTGAAGATGTCACCTTTGGAAGAGTGCATCAGGGCTGCTGTTAGCGATGAATCAGGGGAAGGCTTTGAGCATCGTGAGGACAGAGCGAGTAAAAGTTGGTCTGCATGTAAAAACTGCCAGGATGCTGCTGGTCTTCAGCTGTCTCAATGCAATCTCCTCACAGATGCTTATCACATTATTGGTCTGGGTGGCAAAGTTCCTTCTCACCCTGTCCATTACTCAGGAGGCCCGTGAGTGGACCTTCTTCCCCTGGACTTTGCCAAGAACTGTCTATGATCCTCCCTCACACAGGAGTACCTTGAAGCTTTCAGTTTGATGGCAACAGAGATGGTAATTCTTATGTGACTTGACTTAATTGCAAAGAGCAGTGAGTTACTGCACCACCTACTGGTTTACAAAGGTAATGGTAGTTACTTACTGGTTACACTGAAGTAGACTGAAAGAGTTTGCTGTGAGTTAACCATTTGAATTGGAGGGAAATGGTCTGACAGTGCCTACATTAGTGTTTTTGCTCATTGTGACATTATTTCCTAGATTATTTTAAATTGCTTCATATCCCTAAAATCTGTATGGCTGCACCTATAGCCACAGCATACTTTGAAAACTCGGTTAGTCCCAAATTTTTTGCATTTTGTAACCTGGATAATTTCCCTCTCAGATGAAAATAGTGGCCAAATTTATAACAACTCTGGTACATTAACAATTGGAGTCCAATTCCTGGCCTGAGTTATGGTTTCAGTCCGCCCCTGCTCTCTCAGGAGTGTGGTTGTTATCCTTTCTTTTTCCCTCTGCCGGCTGGTGCTGCTTCTTTCTGCATGGTTCCCTGCACTCACGCAGATCTGACACACATAGAACCCCGCACATACAGTACATAAAGGAATCTGCATACACATATATACACTATATTCTACCGCTTCTGTAGTGCATACTCACTCACACACTCTCAAACAGGGCCCCCCTGTGTAATTCTGCAGATGAGTTATTTTGCCCCAAGCCTGCCGTTACTCACGAGGTATCTGTCATATCACCCCCACGCACCCTCCCTTCTCCTCCCATCCATCATCTCACACCCCCGCCCTCTCTCTCCCTCGTTCTCTCCCTCTTTCACTCTCACATGCACACAAATCTCACATCCACAATCTCATCGTCTTTCATTTCTTTCTCCTCGTTCTAAAGCTTCTAAAGCTTCAGTCTTTTTGTGACCCCCGATCCCTGACCTTCCACACCTCCCGCTTTGCCCTCTGACCTCATCAAACACACTCTTCATTATATCATGCCATGTGTTTGTGTGTTCGTTTGTCGATATTCAGCTGCTGACGATCATTAGTCTCGCGGCTGTGACTGTAAGGTGTGAGCGGCGTCCCCTTTTGTTCTCTGTGACTAAACTGAAATCAAAAGGCTGTTGGTGTCACTGTTGCGTGTGTGTGTGTGTTTGTGTGTGTGTATGTGTGTTAGGGACTGAATCCAAGCCATTAGACGCCCTGATGGGGATAGTGAGTCACTGATGTGATGAGCTATCATTTGTTATAGCAGAGGATGGCTTGTTGAGTTCGCACACTGAATGGCTGGCAATTTAAAATGAAAGAGGACAAAGAAACTGATAATTACTTATGTTTCCATCACAGGTGATGCAATTTTCACAAATCTCAGAGATTCTGAAAGTCGACGGTTATTGGACAGGTTGCCATGAAATTGTATCTACGTTAAAAATAATAAGCCTGCATTTCTTTCATCATCAGCTGTACTTTGTGTGTAGTATTAATTAGTAGCTGTTAGCATCCTAGTCTAGCAAAACCGGACCTATAGACGAAAGATCTGTCTGCGCACATTCTTATGCTGTGATATGGGGAAAACTACTTGTATGTATTTCTTTAAACCAATCACAATTGTCTCGAGTGGCGCAAAGCCAAAGATGCAGTGACCGCATCCCTGCAAAGCAGTGTCAGCGGTTTAGGGTTAAGGCAACATGCCATTGTAGGTTTGTAGATTGCTAGCTCGGAGGGTGATGTCGTTTCTGGGAGATTTTGAAAACGCTAAGATGCTGATATTGGAATTTCAGGAGAATGTTGCTTGAAATAGGCATCCAGTGGCAGGCTTATACCAACAGTCTCCGCCCGATGAGTAAGACTGTGAGTATGCTAACATGCTGAAGTGAGATGGTTAACATTTTAAACCTTACACCTGCTAAAACTAGCATGTTAGAATTGTCATCGTGAGCATATCAGCAGGCTGACATTAGCATTTTAGCTCAAAGCACTGCTATCTTGTTAGCATGTTTTCTTGCAATATCCCGTGTAAATGATTTCCAAAATTATTCATTAAATAGCCGTCTTCCTCTAGCTCATCATATCACATGTACACCTGAAATATCAAATGGTAAATGTCACTGTTAATTACATAAAAATCCTTCTTTCCCTCCTGAAAATTATGTTTTCACAGTTACTTCAGGTAGCAGGTAGCAAACATAATGTGGTGGAGTTTCTTTGCTCATCTGTGGATTTTTCTGCCTTTCTGTTTTTTTTCTACTATCGCTCTTATCCTTCAGCTTGAAAGGTGTTTAATTACTGAGGCAACATCTAAATGTTGCTTCCTATTTAAATGTAAATTTAAATGTATAAGTGCCTCTTGGTAATCATCTCACACTTTAATTTCATAAATATGGACCATTTGTCACACAGTGGATGCCTTATTGCAGGCTTCTTGTTCTTTATAATACAGCAATTAGCTGACTGCATCTGTTCATTATGGCTAATTATTATCTTTAGACAAAACTTCTCAATCAACTATTAAATATTAGACTGTGTGTTCAAAAAGTTGCCTTTTTGGAATGCTCCTTAGAAAGCAAATGTTAAAAATGTGTGGCCATGTTTTATTTCGGCAGCATTAACAACTCAAATTATATCTTAGACAAATGCGTTTGTATAATCAGTTTGAAATGCTCAAGCAGTAATTTGCTTTTATTTGGCCCCGTTTCAGCAAATAAACATTACCATAATCTGAAAAGATTTTCTGAGTCATGTTGCATACTTAAGCTTTTATTGTTTGTTTTTCCACAGTGGTAATTTAGTCATACCTTCAATTATATTAGTAAGCTTTCAAAATGTTAATGAACCACAGAAAAACAAAAAAATGCATTTACAATACAATTCTTAAAAGGTAATTGAATAGTGGTATACTTTCCACAGCTGGGAAAGATGAAAAAAAAAAGATCGTCATATGTCATTTATGTATGTCCCTTAATTAATGTTGTTCATTCTTTCCATTACCATATGAAATTGTATGACACGTGTTAAATGTGTGTAATGACCCAAAAACCGAGGCAAATTATTTTTTATAATTATCTGGAATGCATTTGCATGACATTAACATGATAAACAATCAATGCATCATAATGTCACAACGCTGGCAAGTAAATCATTATCATGTCCTGTTTTATTTATTTATTTTGCCATGTCCCTTTAAACATTTTTTTCGTCGACTGAAACGTCGGCTCACTCCTGTAGGTACCTCTCTAGTGTCAGTTTTCCACAAGGCTCCGTGGTCAGTAGTTAGCAATTTTAAAAAATGAAGCATCTGGGTAGATTTTCAAAATAAAGGCACAGAAACTACTTGGTTAGGTTTAAGCAACAAAACTACAAGATCATGGTTTGGGTTAGAATAAGTTAAATACAGTTTGTGTAAGTTAATGTATATAACCTAACTTATCTAAGCTTCGTACATAAGTTACATAACGTAACTTACATACATTACATACGTTAAAAATAAGTCAACCATGATTGTTGGTTTCACACAGGACACAGATCCTGGTTTCCAGAACAAGGTGCAAAATTAGCTTCATGTGCATTAGCCAAATGGCGGTGAATGTTCAGATTTCAATAGATGGCCATTGTTTTTTGGTGAGTTAAGCAAATCTATCAGCCACTTGCATTATTTCACCAGCATTAGGCTGCTGGCTGGTGCTGATTCTGAGTTACAAGTTCTGTGTTTGTTTGACTCATTCATCCATCAGTCCCTCCAACTTACCTCCTCCATATGCAGACTTTTTTTTAACTCTTTGTCATCTGATTTAGACGTCACTAACAAAACGCTGGAGACGTGTCTCCAGAAATAATGTCAGAAGGATACCTACAGCTTCATAATTTGAAGCGTGGAGGCAGTGACCACAGGGAGTGAGAACAGACTGACAGTAACTGACAGTAACTGTCAAATGATCAATAAAATAATATGAATTGCAAATTTCATGCCAGTCAGGTTACTAGTGGATATCGTACGTGGTGTCATGGTGGTCACAGACAAAGGCAGAAATGTACGGACTGAGACAACCACATTAACTGCCAGCAAAGGATAAACAATGAAACTTCAATTCCAGCCTCAACAACAACCTAATGATATTCCTTTTAGGCAATGGATCAAATAATGCGAGGGCACAATTTAGTAATTACAGGACACAGGTTATTACATAATGGGAGCAAATTAAGTAATTTGAGGGTACAAATAACTAATTTGAAAGAACAAATCACTTATTTTCTTATCCTCTCCAAAGACTTATCAGGCTCAGAACCAAACAAACACTGTCAAAATATTATATTAGTTAATTCGATCATTTTATCTTTTCGTCTTCTAAATCAAGAGCAGAGGCTGTTTCCCATGTGGTCACTGAGCAACATTTGTATGCGCTTAAAATATCGTAAATTTTTTAGGGTAACTTAATTTTGCTTAATGAAAACATTATTTTAGAGGCGTGACATTTTTAGCTTAAAACAAACTCTGCTGTAACAAATTAGAGCCGTAGCATACCGCTCAGCTCCCAGTTCACCCAGTCAGAGACAGTGACGCATCACTCACACTAACTAGGTTATGTATATTTACACTCCACCTAACAGCTCTCTTGTTATCTGCGGGTCCTTTAACCCAGGAAGTAAAAGTGTGATTTATGGACACGGCTTCCTATGTCCCTCAGCACTGCGGACCGCTGGTGTGACTACAGACAGATTGTGTTAGTGCCAGCCTACAAAGCGCTACAGCTGCTTCACGCTCTATTTTTACCAGCCATAGATCCTAGTGGTCTGGTACTGTCACACCCGCACATCTAGACTAATGGGAGGACACGCTGAGAACCACACTGATGATACTTCACACACACACACACACACAGGAAGAATTATAACACACGATGCACACATGCAAATGCAAACATGCTAACTCGGATACACCTGAGGCGCTTCTGGATTTGCACGAACCAAAATAAGCGCGTTTGTGGGATTCACAGGTCTCAAACGTGCGTCGGTTTGCGAAGCCGTTTTCATCCTCTCAGCTCATTTTTAATGAACGTGTCAGCTTTTCTTCAGTAAAGCTGAGAAAACACTGGGTCTGAATGACAACTGCAACATGTAATGTTTCCCAAATTATCACACTGTGTATCATCTCTGAGTACTGAATGGTCCTGCATGATTTCCACCATTGTTTCAGAAGCACCAGAGACACTGTTGGAAAAAAGAATGTCAGGCCTGGATGCACATTGCCAGGGGCGAGATTTTAACATTTAAATGACTTCACAGGACCGAGGTGATGCTTCAGAGGTTCAGTTCATCCAAATCACAGATGGAAAAAAGCTGGATTTCCTCACTTTCCACTCGTGGTATCTAACGATTCAGTCAGCTTTGTTTTTTTTAATTTATTTTCCACAGTGTTGAGACATCCATCTTCAAAACTTCACTGGACTGAAACTGTTAGGTTTAATGAATTCAATAGCAATATCTTTCTCTAGAAACACCTGCGGACCTCACCGTTTTCAGTGGAATTACTTTATATCAAAGAGACGGTCAAAGAAAACTTTTGACAGCATGATTTGTAGATTGTCTCGAGTGGTAGAGTCAATGGGTCTCATGCAAGAACATTTTCATGTTCTCATCTTAAATTTCTCTGACTTATTCTCGTGTGAAGGACTCATACAAACATGCCACATCAGATTCAACAAACACTCGTAGCTTCAGCTAACTGTGTAAATGAGACATAGTATAATCAGCACCCCAGTAATACCATACAAGGCTCAGGCTTTTTACCCCATATGGAAGAGTCCATACATGAAAATGGCAACAAAGAGTAAAAAGAACTTTACGAGTTCAGAGTCTGAAGAGATCTATACAGGAAAGTCTATGATTCCAACCTACAAAAGCCAAAGAACAGGAAAAATACACGCTGTTAAAGCCGTATTACATGAGGGTTGTATTCTCACTGAAATGAGGAAGAAATGGTTCGATATGAGAATAGCTTAAAGAACGTCTTGCCACAGCAAATGGACTAAAAATATATGGCATATTATTCATAAATGATGTTGCAATGATGGATGTACCCCTGGACAGCGACTTCATAAACCTGCATGTGAAGATATGGCCTGACAGCAGGCAATTGCAAATTTAAATTAATGATGATATTGTTAGGATGAATTTAGAATTAAATTTTAATTTAAAATGCAGAGTAACACAGAATAATGTCGACCATTATAAAGTGTACAGTGAAGAACTTTGGTTTGGATAACAGCAGACTTACTGCACAGGTCTGGACCAGTCATAAACTGTGTGTGTGTATCTGAGAGAAAATTCAGAATACAAGACGACCGGTGAAAGCAACAAGTTCTCCTGAATCACTTGTCCAAACCACTTAAGAACAAATCTGTTCATAGAAGTGGTTCCTACATGGGGCCCAGTGTTTTTGGAAAGAGATGTTGCTTGTAATTCTTAAATACTCTTCTCAAAAATCCTTTCACTTCTATTATACTGGAGCACGTGTCTCAAAACCTGGACAAATTTAAAAGAAAAAACTATTTTGCATTGCTTATTGGTCTAGCCCTTTAATGTAGCAGATTGAGTCGTAGCTTTTGTCATTTAAAAGATCAAAATCAAATGTCATTGGTTGGGAAGCAAACTTAAACAAGCACCCATTTAAGTACTGCGATTCAAAAGAAGAAGTGTTGAAATACTTCTGTGCTTGGGTTCAAAACAGAAAATTATTTGTTGTTATATTTTTGTTCTAGCCTTATTAAAATATATAAAATATATGTCCACACAGATTGCACTTGAATGGTTTGTGTTTCGTGATGCTCACAAAGGGCTCATGATACACAGAATAGAATAAAATAGCTGGACATGACTTTTCTTTGCTTACTATCTTCACTGACCCATTTAATTATTTTTGTTTGTTTCTGACCAACATCAAATCAAATCATTGGCTTCATTGGTGTAAAATCTGAAATGCCTCAAGGAAGAAACCTATTGATTTGATTGTCTGTCATGGCCTTTGTTCTGACACCACCATCAGCCAAACCCTTAAATTTCCACATGACCTCATCTCTTGAGCCCCTGAGTTGTGAACTCTGAATATTTGCTGCACACATCGTACTCCCAGCAGGAACAAACCTATTGATCGTTGACGACCCCCGTGAACTTCCCTCCTCAGGCCCACCCTCACGTAACTGCTTTGTATTCCACCAGATCTGCTGGCCATAGAAATATTCTGTCCCGAGAGCTTTCTTGTTTTTGAAATCTACCGTACTGAATGTCTCTGATGTTTTTTTTTTCTGTACACACCAATTTGATATGCCAGATTGATAGCAGCATTGATACCGAGCCTCAGATTTGGAGAGAGTTACTACACATGAAAGTAATTCCAATCTCAGTGAGGTATACAAATTGTGAATTTGGGGAAATGACAGCACTGGTAATGGACTAGTACTTGTAGAACGGGTATCTGGAGAAAAAAGCTGGACCTGAGCATCCTTTTTTATCTAAGTCATTGTTCCATGTCCTGTTGTTTTTGGACAAACGTTGATTTTTAATCCACCACATTAAAGTTCTAAAAGCCTATTTATATCTAACTGTCACATACGCCCACTTAACTCCAAACCGTCCAAGAAATACTTCTGCTTAATAGACCTTTGTTGAAAGTGCTGCTCTCTGTGAAGCTTAAATAAAATTCTTTCCCACACAGGCCAAAAAGAATATTTTGTTCTTGTCTTTGTATCCATCAGCTTAAAAAGGAACTCAAGTGGAATTAGTGCTGATATACAGGATATTATGAGTGGCAGGTGATCATAGTACTCCATATGTGGAGTGGACATCCACAAACCTGTTTCTATGTTGGTCGGTCAGGCTTTGGTTCAGACTGAAATGGTTTTCCAAGTAATTTTCAGATAGAATCATTTTGATCCAGATACCAAAAGATCAGGATTACAGAATCTAGATTTGCACTCTTCTTGTATTTGTACCTGTATTTGATATTCTAATTGAAATATTAGTTTATTGGTTAATTGTTTAAGTTGTGTTATTTTGGCATGAGCTTTAATATGTAAGAAATGTCGCTACATCCACCTTGAATCCATACTGAATCCATCTTCCCAGTGGAATCAGGATAATCCTGATTTTTAGCATCAAAACTATCCAAATTTCAACCTCAGAGTTTTGACATTTTGATCTGGATTCTGGGTAGGATTGGATGACCAAATCCGTATCCCAATTTTGTAGGATCAGGATCACATCTCCTGGTTCCTGATACTCAAATTTGAGATTTAATCCTAGAGTTTTTTTAAATACTGACCCCAGAGGACAAAGCCTACTGATTTTGTTGTTTCCTTGGCTTTTTATCTAGTGCCACCAGCAGGTCAAAGTTTTTACTTATTTATTGACATATCTCAACATCTGATGGATGAGTTGGCAGTAAATTTTAAGCAGACATTCATGTTCCCAGATGATGAATCCTGATGACTTTTGATGATTGCCCAACTTTTCCCCTTGTGCCACTCATGAGGCCAGCATTTGTGGTTTTGAGTGAAAAGTCTCAACAACTATTGAATGGATTACCTTGAAGTTTGCAGTAGACATCCATGCCACCCCCAGGATCTATTTGGGCAAAATTTAAATATTTCCAATGCATAGTTTTAAAACTAAATACTACAAATGTAGTAACAATGCAATCAGCCTCAGCTGTACTTAGTGTTAAGTGGGACTAAGTCATTGTTTTGCAAATCGCAAGCAAGTCTCAAGTCCCAAGTTGAGAACTTGATTGGATGCTGTCAGATTGTTTCACACAAAGTGGATCTGGATACTTAAATGTCGACTTGCTGGTTTTTGGGCTTGGGGGAAGGGATCAGGTATTTTCAAGTCAAAAGTCCAAGGGAAGTCGTGAGTAGCTGCCATTCAAGTCGAATTGCAAGTCTTGATTTTGTCGAGTGGAGTCTAAAGTCATCAAATTTTGTTTCGACTCCATACCAAATAGCGTATATTAGCATGCTAACATGCTAACCTGAGATGGGGTGAACATTGTTAACACTATCCCTAAAAATCAGCATGTTTAACATTGAAGATCTCTGAGTACATAAAGACAAAGTGAGCTAGTGCAAACCTTTAAGAGCATGATTAGGAAATGGCTCAAACTCTAATCCATCCTTTCTGTTTCTCTCTTTGCTCTATCATTTTTTCTCTCCACTTGAATTCAATCTTTCATTGTTCTCTCCCTCTTGCCCTGTTCCACTTTAATCCCTCCCCGTCCTCCCTCCCTCCATCTTTAATGGACTCAGTAAGTCCGGATGGGCATTTGTTTGACCTGTCAGTGCTGTCATTACGAGCCGACTGAATCAGTGAAAATAGTCAGTCAGCTTAAGGCACGGATAGACGGCCCCCGAGGGGAGCCCCGGGCATCGAAGAGGGCACACAAACAGGGCTGTTTATTCAAGGACAGAAGCTTGAATAAACAGTCCTGCCTCGTGGCAAAACAGAGAAGCGGGTTTTGTCCTTGAGCAAGGCACTGAAGCCTCATCATGTTCAAGTGGAGCTGCTCTGGTCTCTTGTGGCAGGCGGTAGCTGTAATGGAAATGGTAACTGGGTATGTTTTTTTTTGTTTTTTTTAAAAAAAAGCTGCATGCTGAGTTGACTTTAGTTCAATAAACGAAAGTGCAAACACACACACACACACACACACACACACAAACACACACACTCACCTGCACACACACATCCCAGTACCTGTTCCAGTCAAAAGAGGACACAGACAGGCTAAAACAGTGCTGTTGAAAAGTTGAACAAGGAGCTGAATAATTCAGCAGCCTCTCAACTAGTCACCCCGCTCGCTGCACTTCTCTGTTATTGTGGAAGCCCCACTGTTTGCCCCCTGAGCAGACTGGTGCTTATGTCAGCTCCCTGTTGTGTTCACCGTGTCGCTACACCCCGATTTGACAAGACATCTTTTTCTCTCACAATTCAAACTGTTTTCACCCCCCTCCCTTCCGGTCCTATTCCACCCTCCTCTGCCTCTCTCTTCTTTCTCAGCCTCTTTTCTTTATTCATCTTACTCCTTTCCTTTTAAACGGCTCCAGTCTTCTCTCTTTCTCTCTGCAGGGCAATCACGGTACACCACTGTGTTTTATAACGTCTGGCTAACTGAATGAAGGCTACCTGCTGAATGAGTCTGTTAATTATAGAAGTCGTAAAGAGAGCAAGAGAGGCAGTGATATGTAAATCTTTTACATAAATGTTCATTTGCTGCCCTTTTTTTTTTTTAGCTGTTTCAGCCTACATTCTTTGACTTTTGCTGGTTTAAACATCCAGAGTCTGTTTGATACTGTATGGAGAGATGCGTTTTATGCTTCAGGCGGCAGCAACAGAAGTTTGTTTGGAATAAACACAAGGAAGATGGTGGTAAAATGAACAGTGACAACGTGGTTGTATAGACAAAAAAAAGACTGCAGCAGAATTACAAAACCTTTCCTGGACCACAGTCTGGGCCAAACAGCTGAGTCGTAGTTGGACCAAAAGAGATGGTCTCGGTCCAGATCATATTGAACCATGGTTCGGGTTGTTTAGATGGTGGGACTTTTAGTTACAGCAAGTCCTGGCGTGCTGTCGTCAGAACTGGAAAACAAGGAGAAACAAAACGCAATAAGCTGTCGAAGCAAGAGGGGAGAGGAGGACACCAAATGTTTAATTCATATTTGACTCTACAACTTTATAAACTTAGTAGGCAAAACTCTAACACTTTTCAGTCATTTTCCAAGAGGATTAGGGAGAGAGGAAGTGAATTAAACTGATAACATCAGATATTGACATGACATAGATGTGTCATGTATAGTTCTTTGGTGCAAACCAAACCAATACTTACTCTATCAAATTTAGAGCATAACAAAAACGTAAACCTTGGTTCAGACCCTGACACAACAGTTATACTGTTCTTACACCAAAATTAGTGAGTATACGCAGTTTTTTTTATGGGGCTAAACCTACTAAAATACACAATTGAACCTTTTCCTATTCCCAGAAGACGAGTTTGCCTTTCTGTTTTTTTTCTAGTGTGAGGAGAAGAGAGCAGAAACACGCTGTGAAAATATCTGTGTGTTTAGCTTTCAGTAGAACTTCTGTAGCTTCTAACTGATTCTCTGTGGTTTGAGGTTTAGCTTCTCTCCTTCATCCCAGTTTGTTCTCTCAGGTAGCTGTTTTATTTTATTGTTTCATGTTCACCTTCAGCTGGATAGGAGTCCTGTCAAGTTATTTACTCGGCTTTTAGATAATAAAATAACGGGGTACTTTTATTGTGAAGAAGTTACAAGAAATAAACCGTTTATCCACTGTTTTACAGACACTCCATTTAAGATGAGTGCTCCATCAGTTAAATACACAACTTCAGCTGTGCTGCTGTGCTGAAACCCTAAGTCAAACTGAGTCAGGCCAAGTGACAATCCTTCATTGCATCCACTGAAAAGGAATGAATGCCGCTGGAACCCTCTCCCATTGAAGACAAAAGCCAGATTTTAGTGGATCTTAGTGGATTTTTTGTCTACTGTGAAAGGGGCTTAACTGTCTAGCAACATTGATTGAAAGACTTGCTGTGCAAACTTCTTTTCTTGGGGTACCTGAGCCGAGCTGTCTGCAAAGCAATTTGACAATGGTATCACTTAATTGAAGAAGTTTTGACTTGTTATAATGGGTCTTTGAGTTCATGGATTTATTTATGTTGCTTGACAGTGCATGCTAATGATAACTTGAGCCTGAGTGATCAGTTTTACAGATGCTCAGAGTCACACAGATGCGCTCAGCTCAGTCAGTTTCATGTTGGTAAGGGTGAGGACAGACACGGCGAGCAGAGGAGGTTAATTACGGAGAACGGGCGGGTGGTGACGACTGTGGAGATTGTTAGACGCTGAATGGAGGAAGGAGGAGGAATGGAGGAAACTGAATAAGGTAAAAACCACACAGATCAGAGTTGAGGTGGATTAAGGTTTCGCATTATCAGTAACCCCTTTTGTTGTTTTTCATGCTGAATTTATTTTACAAAATTAATACAGTATCCCCGTGTGGTCAGTAATGGATTTTGTCAGCTGGACTTTGAGACCACTACAGTGGTCTCATGGTTTCTGTTGGACCTTTACAGCACTGGTGGTTGATTTAGACTCCACATGTCACTTTTTGGTCTCAATTAAGAGTTTGCTGCTGGATGCATATTATATACTGTTACTAATATGTTACTTTGGGCCCTTGATCAAAATAAAAACCCTTCTTAATGTGTGTCTTACTTTGTATTTTATAGAAAATCAACACTTTGCTGTCACATTGAATGCACTCTCAGTTGTATGTTTGAATGCACATTTTGAACAATATCTAGCTCTTCCTATGAAGGTTGAATGCACCTGTTGCTTTGGGCAATAGGTTCTGTCAAATAAGTTGAATGCATCACATTTACGATACGTTTCATTCATCATTCTTTTTCTTTTTTCTCATTTCTTTCTTCTTCAGTGCTGACACACTGGTGAAATTTGCTTGCAAGATATGGAACTGTTTCATGCACAGTATTTTACATGTACAGTATACAGTATATACAGTATAGGGTTTATTTCCGATTCATGTTCAGCTTTTTACTGATACAGGCCGTCTGAACCGATGCTGTGAATCGTTACACCCCTCCTTATAAGGCTGATTGTTGTATATAGCACATTCAATTGCAGTCTTATTTTCATCAAAACTTAAAGGCAGAATAAGGAGAATTTGCCAGTTGCTGTTTGTAAATGCAGCAGAAAGATAGTTGATTGTTGAGTCTCATTGCCAGGTGGTCAAATACTGATATTTTAGGTTGGTAAAGTGTCCCATACATTGCAAAAAAAAAAGAAAAGAGTGAGAAGAAAAGAAGGTACGGGCAGACGGTGTTGCCTCTGCAGATCCAGGCACTGCCACACACTTCTGGTGGGTCGTGGGTTATGATTGAGAGGGATTATTTTTGTATGAGTCTGTGCATTGTTTTTTATGGGTAAATCATGCATAGTTTCCCTTTAAATAATGGCTGCAACCTATATATTTTGAGACCATAACCATAATCAATAGCATCTACCAGATTAACATGATTCTCTACAACTGTTCACTAACATGTTATAATACACATACACTAAAAACTAAAACTAAATTGCATCTTAGGTCAATATCGGTGAGAATTACGACTCTGTGTTCCAGGTCAGTGCATCCATAATACTCAGACCGAGGTTTTAGGCATCTATGGTAATATGTAACTACTACCCATTGTGAATAGACCTGTGGAGTACAGCATGACAAATACTGTAATAACAGTCTCATAAATCATATACTAGTCCATATAAGATAATTATGTCATGCTAGTGTTAGCATATTTGCCACAGAATCATAATGGATTGCCTAACCAGTGTATGATGATTCTGTCCTCAGCACAGAATAGACCTTTTGGCATTTGTGTGTGTTTGGTGGGTTATAATTGAGGACACATGGGGAGGTGTGTGTGTGTGTGTGTGTGTGTGTGTGTGTGTGTGTGTGTGTGTGTGCAGCTTCTTGCATTATATATATGAGACAGGGGGTAAAGGGCAATAAGGCGAGTTACAGCAAGACAGCGTGTGTTTCGTGTGCAGCGTGCTGTGGCAAATTGGATTCCTGTTTGTGTGAATGTGTGTGTACTTCTCTGTGTGTTTGTCCACAAGCCTGCTGCCAACGTGTGAAGGTGTATATTATCCACTGTGAACAGAGTGCATGTGTTTGAGAGCGAAAGAGTAAAAATAAGTAACAATACACAGAAAGGAAGTCGAAAGATTGAGAAAATTGAATGTGAAAAGTGGCCAGCAGGAAATGCAAAGGCAGTTTTCTCTGTGATGTGATAGAGAATAAGTAAAGCAAGAGAGCTTGGAACGGCATATCATCGATTCCTGTTCTTGTTGCTATCTGATTTTTACAAAAAGAAACCAAACCACTTCACATAAACTGCGCAGCAGCTGTAAGAATGTCAAGTACAGCAGAACTAGAGAGGCATTGTGAGAGTAAGCGATAAAGAAATTGAGATATGAGAAGTAATATACCGGTACAATTGTCGATTGTGGGGAATCATAACATGCACAAGTGTCTGCAATTGTGTGTGTGTGTGTGTGTTTTGAAGGCCACTGTGTATGTACAAAGGGAAAGCACGAGAAACAATAAAGGAAAGCATGAGAAATGAAAGAACAAACAGGGAGAAAGCATTTCTTTTGCTTAATTTTTTGCAAACTGGAGTTCTAGATATACATTTATTGAGGGCAGAACTGCTCTGTGGCCTGAAATAATCTCAGTGGTTTAGTTAAATCTCAATGAGTGAGGCGCAGATAGAAGATGGCTGGGCATACTAAGGGTAAGGCACAGGACTTTAGACTATAAAATCTGAGTTTCGTGTCCTATGTCATGTGTGTTAGAGAGACTGTGGCTGCTGTAATATATTAAAAGTTAGGGAAGCACAATAAATATTGGGGCTGATACTTATCCAGCGGGCATATCGGCAGGCACCTTCATGACTGCGCGCTGAGGAACCGCTCTGGTTAAATTCTTGAAAAACCAAGTTTGCATTATATTTTCCACAAGGTTTGCAGGTGTACATCAGCAAATAAAACTCTGTCGATCACATAAAAGACACACAAAAAAAGAGGCAAACAATACATCAGAAAATAATAATACAAATTAAATAAAAGTACTTTTCCCCCCTTTTCTTAATAAATTCATTACTTAGCATTTAATCACACTACAGCCCCACTAATATGACAAAGACAAATGAGGATACAGTACAGCTACACAAAGCATACGACTGCATTTCTGATTGCTTGTTAGCCCAAGCGTCCCCATGGGTCTCTACAAATCCCATCATACATTCATGATATTTCATCACCATACAATGCACACTAGCCAAAAACAGAATAAAATTGCATTTATATCATATTTCTAGCTGCATTGATTGCCTCCTTCCTCGCCTCATCCTAGCAACTGAGAGCTCCATAGTAAATATCTCTGATGAATAGAGTGTGCGCTGGTTGCCACCTGACAGCCAACATCTTTTTAGCAGCAGCACATGCTGACAGTCACAGCTGTCTTTGAGCACAGTTTTAAAATCCTGCCTCGAATCATCATTCAACAACATAAGTTCTGGAGAGCAGTTAATATCTAAGCCACATGCTTCCGATAGACGTGTTCTTATTATTTGTTGCCAGAAGCTTTTAACTGATGGACGTTCCCACACAGTGAGTAAAAAATGTCCCCAGTGATTATATTCATCATAAAAAATATGAAATATGGCATCAAATGACTTTGATATGTGAAATTCAGATTTATTGATTTATGATTTGGGTCTTTTTTGGGTTTTTTTTTTGGATGAACGAGAGACATTCCTCCAAACTCTGGTCCAGTATATCATATCAGTGATTCAGGGCCGTCTTTGTTCCATACTTTATCGCTAATGGAGGCTTTTTATATTCTCATGATGTATTGTAAATTACAGAGACATGTCCTTTATTTAATCCCGATAGTGCCTTAGATAAAACCATTATGGGATGAATAATAGGCTGCCTCTCGCACAGAATATTTGCCGCCTGTCCTGCAGAATGTAGTTACCTTGTTTTTTAAAATGACTTTCATGCTTTAATGTTTGTAATTGCCAGAGAGGCATTATGTTTTCAGATCATCTCATTCTTGTGAAGGTGATACCTCAAGAACACCTTGAGAGAAACAACT
Source organism: Lutjanus campechanus (assembly GCA_027495735.1). Classification (NCBI taxonomy): domain Eukaryota; kingdom Metazoa; phylum Chordata; class Actinopteri; order Lutjaniformes; family Lutjanidae; genus Lutjanus; species Lutjanus campechanus. Next base: position 22,488 of record JAJHUR010138647.1, read on the forward strand.
GTTCAGTTGGACTCAAAGATGAACTGATTTGATTTCTGATTTCTGATCAAAGGTCAAAGGCCAAGGTCATGGCGACCTCACTAGATAAACTCAAGCTCTCATTCGCCATGTCAGCGTCCAGAGATAGAAATTATATTGTGCAGGCAGCAGTTCCAATTCCTCCCTCTCTTTCTCATCACCCATCACTCATCTACCCACTCACAGACACATGCATGCACTTGCACATGCACATGCACAGGCATTCCAACTCAATAGTGCTGAAACAGAACGCGAGTTTGACTTTGAAATAGAAATTCAAAGCCCCTCTTTCTTTTTCTGCTCGTATTCTCATATCGCATGCACCCCACACACACACACCTACACCGAGGCTCATACACACCCAAGCGTGCACTCCTTCATGTAATAAAAACATGGGGATTCAGAGGTGCAGCCATCAGGGAAAACAGAACAAACACTGGTTTTGTTTTTGAGACCATCACTCAGTTTAGGCAGGTACTGGTGGACTGTGAGTTGTTCATCACTGACATATCCCGTTCTGTGATTATCCCCATCCTAACAAATCCCATCAGCACTCAGTATATGGAAATTAATAAATTTGTTTTCATAAAAAAACAAAACAAAAAAACAACAGCAGGGGTATTATGTAACAAACTGGCATTTAAAGAGTTGAAATCATGAAAATAAATGAACGTTTGGTATTTATGATCAGGACTGATGCTGGTTTTTAAAAAAATGAATCAAATCTTGGCAATATTTTTTTTACAGTGACCATTTTTCATCCCAAAGGTGCTCAGTGTAACAATTTTTGGTGTGAGGCTTTAAGGGTTGAGAATTTCCAGGAGAGAGGAAAAACTAATGAAATACAGTATGTTGACAGATAATGTATTTTGCATTGATAATTACCAGCTTCCAAATATTTAATGGTGGATTAGGTAATGTACTTCAGAACCACTTTTGTTATATTTGTTGATATTCTCCGCACACCCTGATAGCAATTAATAAATCAAATGGAATGACAAAAAAAGAGAAAGAAAAAAAAAGATCTGAGGCTCACAGGCCTGTAATAAATCCATCCAGTCGATTCATTCAGGCCAGATGAAACAAACACAGGACTTTCACCCAGGAGGCTGGGGTTCGAGTGCTGTGACACGAAAAGTCAAACTGGAGTTACTTAGACTTTTAAGTTACTTCTAACACTGTAGCGTCGCTTTTATTTCATGTGAATGAGACATGAGGTAGTTGGAGCAGTAGCCAGGCAGTGTGTGTTCACGTGTTTTGGGGGAGTGGCAGTGGAAGGAGGCCTTAGTTCTCCCAAAAATTAAAATCCACTCGATATCTACTCGCCCCTGTGCTGATGTGAGGATGGGTGAAGATCTCCAGTTCACAAAAACACTCCTGGAGTCTCAGTGGAAACCAGCGTTGCAGCCAAAATCCAGTACAATTGAAGTTGGTGACCAGTTTTAAAATATAAAAATAATGTTTTAAAAAAAAAACAAAAAAACACAAAATGTCTCCATACTGCTCATGTGGTGTAATCCAAGTGTCTGTGAGCCGCGCGACATTAAAACCATAGCCTCTCAGACCGGAGCCGCGTACACACGCCTGTACAGGTAGGTAGCATGTAAACGCAGGTGTGAAGGTATCGCGAGATCACGTATATCTCTTGTCGCATGCAGGTGTGAAGGTATCGCGAGATCTCGTATATCTCGCGTCGCGCTGCTTGTGTACCTGCTTCAGGCGTGTGCACGCGGCTCCGGTCTGAGAGGCTACAGTTCACATTTAGGCTAAAAACATGGTGTAAATGGCGTCTTTTGAGGTTACATTTTAATGTCGCGGCTTACGGACACTTGGATTACACCACAAGAGCAGGATGGAGACATTTTATGTTTGTTTTTGGTTGGTTTTTTTTGCGTTATTTTTTTAACATTATTTTTACATTTTAAAACTGATCACCAACTTCAATTGTACTGGATTTGGCTGCAACGCTGGTTTCCGCTGAGACTCCGGGAGTGTTTTTGTGAACTGGAGATCTTCACCCATCCTCTCATCAGCACATGCGTGAGTAGATATTGAGTGAATTT
>JAJHUR010138650.1:0-10773 GCA_027495735.1 Lutjanus campechanus
TCTCTGTGGAGAACATCGTGATGTAACTCAGCCTCACGCTGGTACCAGGTGATCTTCAGACAGGTGAGCTGTGCTGGATGAAGTATTCATATCATTTACTTCAGTAAAAACACTAATACCACACTGTGTAAATACTCCACAACAAGTAAAAGTCCTGCATTTAAAACTTTACTTGAGTAAACGTATGTAAGAATTATCAGCTGTTATCAATATGAAAAGTAATTATTAACCACTGTGCAGTAAAATGTTTCAGTAACAAGTAACTGTACCTGTCAGGCAAATGTAGTGGAGTAGAAAAGTAAAGTAGAACTATAAAGTAATATAATATGGATGTAATTCGAAATTGAACTTTGGTAAAGTACTTGAGTAAATGTACTTAGTTACATTCCCCCACTGGAGATGACAGAAGCTGAATGTGTGGTGTTGGTCTTTTACAAACTTTTAAATAGCTGCTGTTTTGTGCAGAAAAGTGGACAACACACCTTAAAGTAGGAACTTTATATAAACCTGTCAAAGACAATTAACCACAGAGTCACTGAGACATTTACAACTCTCAGGGAGAATTTATAGTAAATTTTAAGCCACAAAATGGCAATTTTTAATTAATTAATTTATTTATTTATTTATTTATTTATTCTTAAAACTTGTTATTTTCTAAAAGGTTTTAGTGTGTTCATTATTCTTCTTCCATTGTCTAAAGGTTTGTGGTATCAGATTTCTTTCATACTTATTGAGGTACTTTTTGCTGATTTTAGTCTTTCAGCATAAATTGTAAAATAAAATACATGATTATAAAGGATTTGCACAAATTAAAGTACCTTAATTTGCCTTAACTGAGCAAGTTCATCAGGTTCTAAAACATGTTCATTTAGTTCTGCAAGTACAAATAAAAGCTCTTTTCATATATTAAAATACACTGGTGCGTTACCGTACGATGTTTGCCTGATTTTCACTATAGCCCCCCCTGGAGAAAAATTCACCAGCCGCCACTAGCTAAATCTTTAATAATGGAATGGTCAGAAGTGCTCTACATGGGGCACTTCTACTGTTGGTCACCCTTCCTGAATTGCCATGCTCCACAAATGTGGGTTAATATTTTATTGGAAATGTCCCGTATACCACACATGCCGCATACAGGTTGCAAAGATAGGAGCTGCAAAAGCAGAGGAACAACATAAATAACGTGGATGTACTGCATTGAGCGAATAAAGTTACAGTTTAATATAAAAGCTACAGTTAAATATCATTACCGATGAATACAGCACTGATCCCTTTCAAAATAAAGGCCTGAGGACGGTTTAATGGTAAGCAAAATCGTACTGACTGTCTTTGCTAGATTGTTCATTTTTGGTATTTCCATGATGGCCTTCTGGCCCCCAGGCCACATTTTGTCCAAGCCAGCCTTAGACTAATATGAATATTTCCAGTAAAAACTCTAAAGCTCTTTTGGTGGCTGGCCAGAGAAAAGTTTTTTTCGTAACCATTGTTATATAATGATGGATGACATGACATGACAAGTGAAGTCAAAACATTTTGATTGCCCCCTGGAGGCTGGCTGCAGTATAGATCATACATTTCATCCCCTCCATGTTAGCAGATGGGACATGGGCCAAACCTGAAAATCAAAAGTACATGTCAATTTTTTTTTTTTTAAATATACTAGGTCTTATCATGCTGACGTTTGTTCAAGTGTTCATTTTTCTGATCAGTTTGATTTCATGTCACAACTGACAGCTGAGCTCTGCTCGTGATCAAGTCAGCTGGGTGTATGGGCGGTAGTTTGACGCCACCGCTGCTACTGCACAAACTATGGCAGCAAATGACGTGTCCTGTGTTTTTTTTGACCCATCCTTGTATGAACTTTCTTGCTCTTTGTATGATGTCACCTGACTTTGATGGCACATTAAAACATAACTCTTGATACCACAGGGGCACTGACCAAACCCTATCTGACACAGGCAGGATCCACAGAAAACTTTCCTACCTTTAGTCTGTCATGGAGTAATGGCGTGACTTCACCGGGCAAGGCTGCGTCATGTTACGGCTATGCTACATCCTCTGGAGCTGATCGCTGCCATTCTGCACAGTGTGTGTGATTCCACCAGCAGTGCTGCACCTCTCTGCTTTGCTCTGTCTCAAATATGTGCAGACTCTATTTTTGATGGATGCCACGGCAATCTGCACAGAGCGGATCGAGCAGGTAGGAAGCAGACACAGAATATACATAGAGAATCCAGTCAATTTCCAAAATAAAAGACTTGCAGACTTGTGATCATAAAAAAAGACAAAAAAAAGAAACTATTCAAATACATAGCCTATTTATCCATGGTAGAAGCACAAAAAGCAAGGAAGGAGGATCAAATCTGAACAAGTTAACATAAACAGGCTGGCAAAACGCTCCGCGGCTGATGTGTTTCTGAAACACTGCTGGTGGGTCATGCAGTCATGTGGAGAACAGATCAAAACCATGGTGCATGCCCAGTAGAATCACATGTGATGGTTTATGGCATCACTTGTCAAAAGGTCACCAAAACAATTTTAAATCATGATATTAGGGCCATATACTGCCCTGGACCAAGCATTTGGATGGACAGACAGAGCAATAGAATGACATCATCATACTTAAATGATGTTCAGATTGAACTAAAGCAAATTTTAGAGGGGATGGATTTGCATGTAAAGTGAGGACAAGCACAGTACAGCACAGGATGTGTGGTTAATAGAACACTGCAGTTAATTCCAGCTTGGTTGTAACTCTGGCTGTCACTTTTATCTGTTCTAATAACACTGTACTCACCAAGAGATCTTGGAGAACAGCAATATCATTGAAATAGGTCCAATGGGGCGACTAATATAAGCGGCTGGATCTCAAACAGGTTTCTCAATAATGATGCCACATGCTTCATCCCTACAGCTATAACTGCCGGGTAAAATGAGATGGAAGAAGACTTGCACTGCCTTCTCCATGAACATGATTTCTGCCTGCGTCATGTCAGATCGATTTTCATCCATCAGTTATGGTAGTTGTTAAAAATGAAGACACATCTCCCATGATCCCATGCTACATCACAATGTCATCAAAGTCTGTACTTTGTTATTGTTTTGACTGAGAGACTCATAAAAGATGCATTCAATCTGAATGCATTCCTTGGGACTGTACACAGCATTAAGCCTCTAACAGGAGGCTCCACAGGATAAGCTCTGTATGTAAACTTGGTGTGTAAGCATTCATCCTTATTTATTCTTCATCCATACATCTCCATTACCGGGATTGTTTATGCGATCAAAGTTTCTTTACATGTTTAAGATGGAGCCGAAGATCTCTAAAACCCTATTTACATTATTTCTTTTCATCTCTCTTCTATAATAACAAAAGAAAGTGAGTTCAGTTTTCTGTGTTTTCTTCACTGCACCATCTGCTTGCCTTCTATATGAACCCTGGCAAGGCTTCCTATTCATTTCCTTAAGAGACATTCTATAGTTCTTTCCTTATCAGCAACTCCAAGAGGAATCACACGCTCATGAGTTTTTATCAGGGAGGGATTGAATCCTCTTGGGTAACCTAAGTACATATACACAGTGTAGATCAGGTATGATTTATGATGAAAGTAATCCTTTTAGATTTGAACTTTACAGAGGATAAAAAAAAACACAGCTAGTCTCCAGATATTTGATTTGGTTTTGGTATGATTTTCAGCTGTCTTTTCCTAATCACCTGCTGCTCTTCACTGTTCTGACTTGAGCCGACTTGATGAACAGAGCGCTCGAAATAGAAGATGTCACGTGCCTCGTCGGTTTATCTTTAAGGACAGTTTTAGCCTGTACTAGTTCAAGAGGTCGTTGTAACTTCATACAGAAAGTCTTTATGAAAAGACCTATATTATGCAGCAGCCTGGACATAAAAATTCTGTGCCACACACCTGAGCGCCATGATTTATTTACCAGTTAGCTCAGCTCAGGTCTCATTAGTGTTATTCGACTTGTCAGTCACTGTGCATTCATGTGCTGTAAGGTTAAACTAAAGCAGATCAGCCAGCGGTATAGTTTCGTAGACTTTGCAGCGTCTCTTAAAGCAGAGAGAGACCGAAAAGCTTGGACCAGAGAGAAGGATACTACGGTTAGTCAGATATGGCGGAGGTACACTGATTCTTTGCTCAAGTATAAATACTGGTGTTAAAAAAGACTCTGGTAAAAGCAGAAGTACAGAAATAAGTTATTTACTCGAGTAAAAGTGAAAAATACAGGCTCCGAAACTTAGTCAAAGTATAAAAGTAAAAAGTTGTCCTCTCTGACCAGCTGTTTCTGTACAAAGCTGACTGGATGTCACCTTTTCTCCCCAGTCAAGCCTTCCTCTCTTGTCTGTTTCATCTTGTTACGTCTTTTATGCCACGTTTGTCTTGTTACGTGTTGTTACGTTGTTTTCATCTTACTACATCATTTTTGTTTTGTTACATCTTGTTGCATCATTTATGTCTTCTCATGTTTTTTTGTTTTGTTACATTGTTCTCGTCTCGTTGTCACATTGTTTCCATCTTGTTACATCATTTTCATCTGTTTTTGTCTGGCTACGTCTTTTTCATCTTGTTACGTTCTTTTTCGTCTTTTTTGTCGTTTTTGTCTTGTGTTTCCTTACCTTGTTTTCATCTTGTTTTGTTGTTTTCATCCTGTTATGCATTGGTTCGTTGTTTTCTTCTTGTCACATCATTTTCTTCTTCTTACGTCTTACATCACTCTTACATCATTTGCGTCTTGTCATGTCTTGTTATGTCATTTTTGTCTGTTTACATCTTGTTACATCTTTTTTGTTTAGTTACGTTGTTTCTTTCTTGTTACATCTATTTCCTCTTGTTACATCCTTTTTGTCTTGTTGCGTCTTTTACCTTGTTTCTGTCTTGTTATATCATTTTCATCTTGTTATGTCTTCTTACATTGTTTTCAACTTATGTCGTTTTGGTCTTATGTTTTGTTACGTTGTTTTAGTCTTATGTTGTTTTTGTCTCAATTCGCTTTCATCTTAAGTCTTGTTACGTTGTTTTCTTTTTATGTCATTTTTGTCTTATGTCTTGATATGTTGTTTTCATCTTGTTATATAATTTTCTTCTCATGTTTTATGCCGTTTTTCATTTTGTTATGCCGCTTTCTTTGCATCTCACTGCGTCTGTTGTGCATGAACTGCACTGATGGACACACAAGAAATCTTTTCAGTCTGTTCTATGTGTTCACTCTTGATGTTGGGAAGGCAGCGGCAATGATGCAAAATAAAAATAATCAATAATTCCCCTCAGATGCCTATAAACTAAAGTAACAAGACTGTTTTGTGTTAAAATGTAGGGAGTAAAAGTAAAAAGTTGTCTGAAAAATAAATATTCCAGTGACATACAGATATCTGAAAAATCTACTTACATGCAGTACTTCCCATCTCTGCAGTTAGTGTGCATATTTTTAAAAATTTCAAGAGAAAATTTGATTTGGACTAGTGCTGTCAAAAATATCGCGTTATTAATGCGTTAACGCAAATCAATTTTAACGGCATCATTTCTTTTATCGCGAGATTAACGTTCATTGTGACCAAGTGAACTTGTAGTTTTTATAAGCTGTGGCCACGACGACGACTCTGCAGCCGCCACATTAATGTGTGTGCATTTCACAACACATCATGTAGTGAATGGCTGCTCCACCCAAGGCTGGTAGGTAGTGTATTATCAAGGTATCAATTATTTTAGGCAGAAAGTATAATTTCAGCACTATCAATAATGAACAATATTGACTGAACAAGCCACACTTGATCTTCGTTAGACTGACTGAACAGCCTCAAAGAAATTATATTTTACAATTCTTCTTATTTTGTTATAACGAAATTCGTTAATTCGGTGCTTTTAAAGTCATGATATTAAGCTGACACGGATCACTTACTTTGTTTGCGGTCAGACGTTACAGCGTCTCCATCAAGGCTGCATGGTGCGTGTCGCTGTGTTAGATGCAGTCGGCTTAATAAAGTCAGTGATCACAAATTAGAATTATATATATTACAAACAACCTTTCATTCATCTATGTTTGGATTGGATTCTTCAGGAGATTTTAGCGTCTGAAATGCATTTAGCTCATTTCATTACCGCCAGCTGATGGAGGTAAATCCGTCTGTATGCGGCATCTCTGACAATATTTAACACAGAGGTAATTTGGAAAAGTATGAATCTAGTGCATTAAGTAGTGTGAAATATAACACTACACGTTGTTTTCAATAAAAAAAACATTTGCACAAAGCAAGCCTATCCACTTTTCCATGTTGATAAGAGTATTAAAATGATAATTCAAGGGACATTTATAAGAGATAAAAATGTGCGATTAATGTACGATTAATCACGAGTTAACTATGACATTCATGAGATTAATCGCGATTAAATATTTTAATCGATTGACAGCACTAATTTGGACACATCTGTGGTGACAGTGTCTGAAGAAAAGGTCACAGTACCATTAAGGTACACAAAGTTTCCCTGGAAAGGTAAAGTGATGTGATAACATACTAAATGTTGTGATGAAAGACACTGGAATAATGACTATTACATTTCCATCAGTGTTTCTATTGGCCGGGAGAACACCTCCACTCCGTCACAGTTGAACAAACATGAACTCTGACCTGTGAATCTGTAAGAGCTGGATGGAGATCATAGTGAAACACATGACTTCTTCTTGAATTTTTCTGTCACACAGGCTTCAATAGAAGTAAACTGGAGACAGAGCAAACATTCATCGTACAGAAATGTAATGCGATCGTACCGTAAGGCTCTCGGTGGGTGTTTCCCGTGGCAATAGTTTAAGAAAAACTTGTGTGAAATGTGCACTAATCGTCTGTGGTGCTACTGACTGAAGAACATCTATAATTTATTTATTTTTTTCAACCAGTCCACATGTTATCAGCTATCAGCAGTGATTTCAGCTGTCTGCCACTTTATAACATTTAAGTGCCAACATGAAAAACCAGGATATGATGTTTACATGCTCAAAACATGAACAAAGTACTCTAAAAGCCTGATCATATCCAGGATACTTGTGTGCATGTAAACACTGTCAGTGTTAGCAGTGATTCCAACTTCATGTACTTCTCATTCATATTGTTATAAAGGCGTAAACATGGACAGCTGCAGATACCTTGATTGCATAGTAATTATGTTATTAGGCTCCAGAGTCTGCTTGGAGGAGGCATTCCACAGTGCAGATTATTGTAGTATAGTGGCCTCGCAGACAAGCCCACATGGTAACTACAAACTGGAGGTACACATCTGAGCCTGGCGTACTCACGTACGTGGAACGTACCTGCATGACAAAATGTAGCCCTCTCATTTTTATGGAGCCAGTCAAATGCAGGGAACTCCGGCAAAACAATGCAACTTTTGCTGCAACACAATGTCATCCAGTATGCTGAATCACAGCAGCTCCTGCACACTGTGTTCATCCTGAATTGTGAACGGAATTGAACAGAAGGAGTCTAGGTAGCTGTAAGCTACTTAGTCAGCCGTATTCCTTTCATGGGTCCAGTTGTGGCAGTCACAAATGACTGTCAGACTTAAAGCAACAGGTAGTCCTGTGAATTCAGCACTCTTTATGTTACTCTGTGATTCGAAACAGTTTTATGACATTCACATGCTCATTGGATGGTCCAGTTTCCAGTGTTTGAAAGTTGTTCCTCCAACTTTGGTGTGTTCATGAACTTTTAAGTCATTGGAAACGATTACATTAGGGTAGGGTTGTTGTACTTGTTGTAGTGTCTGGGTGATGGTTTGCTGAGACTGGCATCCCAGTGAAGATTCCAGGTATGCTGAAACAGTTCGGAGAAACACAAAAATATTGCTTTACTTGACACGTTTTCAGGGTTAATGCTAGTAAATAACTTTTCTAAGTAATAAAGATCACTCAAAGTGGGCAGCAACAGTTACAACCTGACACCATATTACAGATTACATGTGAGCAAAACATTGATATGCAATTAAAAGTTTTTAACATGTTTCTGCATATAGGACATCATAAGACAGCTACTTGGCAAGAGGTAATCTTTCTGAGTTGTTGTTTCAACTTGAAGGGGCATTTACGTGAATTTCCCCAGTCGGAAGCTCATGTTTCCAATTATTTCAAGTGAATGCAGGATACCATACGATGAGCTGAGGTCATAGCTGGGGTAAGGCAAGAGGTAACAACATCTGCCCCCCATTTCAGGGGCTAACTGCTCATGAATGTGTAAGAACTGAATCGGTATAACAAATCCACACCCACTGGAGAGCACCGATTACTCATTCTTGAGAACTGGGACAAAACTGTATTTTGACAGGGTTTCAATTTTTTCTCTTCAATTATGCTTGAAAATATTTTAAAAGACCAAACGCTTGAGTTTTAAACCTTGTAACAGGCCAAGTGATTACATTTTTTTTTAATTAAATGTAGACGTCAACTCCATCAGATGGAAAAATCTGACAGAGCTGATGTCTTGCGGAGTTGACAAAATGTTAATTTTTTTTCATTTCACAGCATAGTCGTAATGAACCACCATTTTATTATTTTAAGTCGCTTAGAGTTCTCTTAAAGCTAATCAAAATACACATTTTTTCTAATTTAGCTTTGATTTAGAAGTGCTACAGAGTTGACATATTATAGTTGAGACACATCTGATAGAAATATTATTTAATGAATTTGTCTAAAAGTAGAAGGTTTATCAGTGCTTGAGCAGGATTCCTGCCTCTTTTAAACCAGGAAGTGAGACAGGGGTCCTCAGGATATAGCTAACCCTTTTTATGCCTGATTAAATCATGTTTTAGTAAAAAATTGAGTTGAAGGAAATCTAGTATACAACTTTAAAGGGCCAACATTTTCATTTAAAAAAAATCAATTTGAAAACAAATGAAGATGAGTATAATGGAACATTTTTACATACTTTTTACATTTTACACATGTTATCAGTAGGGATTGTCAGTTTTAGATTGAGAAGGATTTTAAGACTTGTTGTGAATTCTTGGCTGGGATGGCTGAAAGGCTGAAAGCAAACCAAAACATTTCTTAAATTACACATATTTCATATATATAAATCCTTAAAGAATAAATTTTCACCTAAAAATTAAGAGTGACTTTGAGTTTTGGTATTTATAATTTTAAGGGTTTTTTGTTGGGACATGATTTGCCTCAGTTCTCAAGAATAAGTGCAATATAATTGGTACTCCCTGCAGAAAATAATGGGATTACAGTGTTTTCATTTTGTTGAGGAGATTGTACAGTATATGGATTTTCTGGTTCTGGTTTAACATGTTGATAGTGTGGAAGTATGGAGCAATGATGTGTCCAGTAGAATTAAAGGATTCATTCATGCTACTATCCAGGCTGGATGAATACCAAACCCTCACATCATCCATTCAGAACAGTGTGACAGAGTTTGAGTTCCGATGTCCTCTCGTCACAGCGTGTGTTCCTGTTGTCAAAAGTGTCCTTGTGACAATGGCAGCAATGCGTGGCGCTGGAAATAGCACTGAGGCCATGACTTGTACCCTCGTGGAGTTGAAAGGTATGTGCTAATTCATCTGACCTTCGCAGGGCAGCAGAAGGACAGAAACGGAGCCACTGAAGGGGTTAGGGTGCCAAACTGATCTGGCAGCAGTTCAGAGAGACTCAATCTCTGCTACAAAGCAGGCCAACGGAAACCAGTTTAGCCCACCCAAGGTCATGGCTTCTAGGCAGCTGGAGCAAAGACGTTCTCTTCTGCCATGAAACCTCAACAGTCACTAATACTAATCCACGCCATATATACATTGTCACATAATTCAATGTTGCACAGTGCATATTTCCTCATGTTGTGTAGATTTACTTAAATCCATCATGTTATTTGGAATTCGTCTACGGTTTCTCATTAGTCTTTAGGTTTCTATTTCCATTTGCTTTGACTTAATGGGCAGTGGAGCTCTTTGGTCAGCGGAGACTCGTCTTTGATGTTCGCTGTGGTTCCTGAGTGATGATGTGAGATGGAGAGTGAAGCAGCAGTTTCTCAGACACACACACCACAACTAACACACTGGGATTAGCAGACAGCAGGGTGACACACGACTGATGGCTGTCAGTGTGCTCAGTCCCTCCTCGCAGCAGCCCCCAGAGGCTGTGAATGCTCATTACACACAGAGTGTAGTGTTTACAGTATTTGACATATTTTTCAAACCTTGCCAGTAGTTCAGCTACAAAAAAATTGGGGAAAAAAAGGAAAATGATCATTACTACACAACCAACTTTCCAAACAGAAAGTGGATATTAATGTTAATACTGCAAACCCTCAATTAGCAATGAGTGTTTTATTAATGTATATTCAATATGTGCATGGCAACAGCAGTGTGGTTAAGAGTAGCAAACTAAAATTGAGTTAAAGGCAGAGTAAGACTGTCATGATTAAATGATAACAAAAAGCCAACATTAATTGTTGGTCTCATATGGAAACTGCCAACACTGATCTCCAATCAGAGCTGAATCCGCTCCAATACCCCTCCTGTAATTTTATGTCGTTTGTGATTGTTTTTTCTTGTACAGTCGTGACATTTTGGCCCTGGGTCACCAAAATGTATTTGCAAGAAATCAGCCGTCTTACCACACATTTAGTTAAAGATGAGGTATTTTCCTCATTTTTGGGCTCTTGTTTTTATTTGGGGCTTCATAAAATGTTCATTAAAGGATAACTTCGGTATTTTTCAACCTGGGCCCTATTTCCCCATGTGTATGTGTGTGTATGATTGATAGATGCAACTCGTT
>JAJHUR010138651.1:0-38039 GCA_027495735.1 Lutjanus campechanus
GAAGAACATTAATAAAATCCTCATGAGCATCTTATAATTGTTCATAATAACATTATAAACACATATATTGATGCAACTTTGTCCTTGTCCTGCCTTTATTAATCTTTTTTGTTTGATTTATTAACATTAATATATACTTAATTGCTCATCTATTATAAGTTAACTATGCGCTTGTTAGCAGTTAACTATGCTTTTTGCAGCTACCGGATCTAAAGCGAGAACAGTGCCTTATAGAAGTCTAATAAATCTTCTATTATGCATTATTATGCTTTTAAGAATATTTTATTGCTGCTTTATCAAAATAAAATGTGCTTTATTATGCCCTCATTATCAGTTAACTATGCGCTTGTTAGCAGTTAACTATGCGCTTGTTAGCAGTTAACTATGCTTTTTGCAGCTACCGGATCTAAAGCGAGAACAGTGCCTTATAGAAGTCTAATAAATCTTCTATTATGCATTATTTTGCTTTTAAGAATATTTTATTGCTTGCTTTATCAAAATCTTCGTGCGCTTTTCACAAGCTTTTATTTTGAAGGCAGACTGTAATACCGGCACTTCCGGTTTAAGCAAGCGGCTGAGCCACACGATCAGCGTGATCGTCCTGCTGATCCCGCGTGCAAAATGGAGGGAGTGACCATTTTAGCTCTAGCTAATTAAATTCCTTCAGGAAAAAAACTCCTAATGAAAAAAATCAAATGTCGCATCTGTCACAAGAAGATGAAGATGACAAAGAAGAGGGACCACATCTATTCTTTGTTCCAGATCATTAGCCATAAATAAATGCATAATAGAAGATTTATTAGACTTCTATAAGGCACTGTTCTCGCTTTAGATCCAGTAGCTGCAAAAAGCACAGTTAACTGTTAACAAGCGCATAGTTAACTTATAATAGATGAGCAATTAAGTATATATTGATGTTAATAAATCAAACAAAAAAGATAAATAAAGGCAGGACAAGGACAAAGTTGCATCAATATATGTGTTTATAATGTTATTATGAATAATTATAAGATGCTCATGAGGATTTTATTAATGTTCTTAAGCATCAACAAACAAGTTAACAAGTTTCTTATAAGTTATTATAAATCTGTTATAGTCTGTTATTAACATAATATAATGAGACTATTAATACATTATATAGTCTTATAAAGGCATACTAATGTTAATAAGCATCTTATACACACTTATAAGGGCCTTATTACCTATTAATAAATGCTTATTACAAGGACCTTAATATAAAGCGTTACCTAATTGGGATTTAAAGCTATTATTAATCCAATATAAACTGTCTATTAATAAAACACATGATGATTTGCTCTTTGAAAACTTACATTTCCTGTATGAAAGACTTGACATCTCTTGCATCTTGATGTGTTTCTGTCTTTGTGATAGCATTAAAGCTGGGGGCTGGTAATGTTGGAGAATTATTCCAAGTGAAAAATCCTACACTGTACATTTACTACCAGACTGACAACTTTACTGCTCGCCTTTGCTGGTCCACTTGAATTCACCGTCACTCACTACTCACACAAAAAGGAGCTATACTGCAGTTCTACATTGAGTTTCTAGAGTTCTGAAGAGAAGAAAAGTGCTGTAACCAGAAAGCAGTGAGATCCTCTTTATTCAGAAAGATTGAGGGAGGGAAAGAGAGAGAGAAGGAGAAAAGAGTGCGCCAGAGAAATATTGCCCTTCGCCCAATTTTTTCATGTTGTCATGTGACACATTCTGCAGATATAGATATTAAAACTGTGGTGAGAAGTGTCACGTTGCTGATGTAAAGTTGATATAACTATCAACAAATCATTTTCAGTGTGTATTTCTGCCAAGAATCACATGTGTCACGTGGAAAAAAATAGACAAGTTTCCAAATCTCTAAACAAAGCGTGCAGCTCATATGGGCTGTGTGGCCTGGATTTAGTTCTCCCAGTCCTAGTTGCTGCTTGGATTGTTTTGGGGCTTTTACACCGGCACTTTTGATCATGCCGCGTCAAACTGTATTGCACTGATTTGCATTTCCATCACCACATTTCTTGCACCGAGCTGTGCCGAGACGTGCCCCAGATCAACCTTCTCTGTCGTAGAAGCTAAAGTGAGCCCGACCTGCCTCAAAGTGCAACCTGTGATGACCCCCGTTCTCCTCCTCGTTTCTATAAGTGTCTGGTACTGCGTGTTCAGCTCTCAGTTCTTTAGAAGTTTTTCTCTCTGGTTTGAATATTGGTTTCTCTCTTGTGTCGCTGTTTTTACGTTCAGGTATCTGCTGTATTTTACTGTTATGTTCACTTTCAGCTGTACAGGACTCCTGCCAATTAACGCTGATGAAAACTGAAAATTTCCTGGTTTTGCTGCTTCATAATAAAAGCTTTTGAATAACACAATAACACTGGAATTTTCCTGTGAATAATTTATAGGAAGTTCAGTGTTTATTCACCTTTTACAGCTGCTTGTCTGAGTCTTCAGTTAAAGGCACACTTTCAAGCAGGTCGCCCTGTTGTAAAAATGCAAATCCCTGCCATGCTGCCGAGTCAAACCGAGTCAAGCCAAGCCAACACGTGTATGGAAAAGGGGTATTTGAGAATTCTCTCAAAGGGGGAAGCATTTTATACTTAAACGAATACGAAAGTTATGAATGAATAGAAAAAAACATGAAAAAAAATGCTGTCATGGTACTGGTGCTAGCAGGTGTTCTCTAGAAATGCATAATGCACATGTACTACATGAACGCACCACCCAGAAATCAAATAAATCTTGCTGGTTATCACTTTTATATCAAAACTTATCATTCATTGTTTTAATATTTGTGAAAGCAGCTCATGGCAGTACAGCACAGTACATGATTAATAACCTTCTGATAGGTTGCTGTGGATTTGTCAGTGCTTTGGCAAATTACATTTGTTTTGTGTTTGGATAGATAAAAATCCCCTGCATTAACACTTGCACACAACTTGCCAACAATGCATCAGTCAGCAATCACTGAATCAGATACACACGCACACACTCCCTTGCACAAAAACATAGACAATTACGGAGTACACAGCCACCACTCACCCAGTCGGTGCGAGAGGAAAGCAGCAGATGAAGTGAAAACATGGCAGTGGTGAAAATCAGTGCTTTCCTGCTGGTTGAGACAATAAGTAGGAACCACATACAGTCAGGAGGCTCTGTGGCTTCCTGCAACCAAAAGTTGTTCTTCAGCCCAAGGAATGTACCAAACCCATTTTTACTGTTGAAGTTAAAAGGCACAGGAGGAAGGGGCAGGGGTATTACTTGGACCGCAAGACCCTCCAGCCTCCAGACCTCAACATCCATCACTGAAGTCAAACCCTGCCCTCGCTCTCTTCTTCCTGAAACAAGACGAACATTCACAAATTCCACAGCTCAGGCCGCCAATCATAAAGTTATAAAACGATCACCCAAACCCCCTCCTGTGTAAAATAGGTGATTATTAAACATCCCTCTGCTGCTCCACAAGCCGGATGGAGACTCACAAATCTTTAGTCTTAAAAAAAGTATGTTATATCATAATAATATATTTTAGTTTTGTAGCACCCCCAAGGTCTTGTGAAAAAACAGCCCAATTTGTAAATCAGGAGGTCCAAGAAAGTAGAAAGACTGTTTCACAACCCTGAATTACTCCTGAAACTCTGGAATCTGAGTTTTTAAGAATAAAAGTATTACATAATGTGCTTACATTTTTCCTGTCTTCCAGTTGCTCCAGTAGCTAGTGTTACCTGTCTGAAAACTAGAATCATTGCTTCAGAATATGTGTTTGCCAAACAGTCAAGTTGCAGTTAACATCCATTTCTGTACAGACTCATATAAAATATGTAGTAAAAAGTGTATTTTTTGGCAAAATAGAAGTTGTCACTGTGTTGACATATATGACTCTTGTGAGAAACATGTTGTCTTCACTTAGAGACTGTTTTTACAGAGGAGTGCAGAAGGCTGGTAGGAAGCTGAACATTGAATAGTGAAGCTGACCTTTGACCTTTTAGATTTAAAATGTCATCACCTCATCCTATTAGACATTTGTGTATATCAGTGTATGAGTTCTTCAGTTATGGCTAAAAACATGTTTTTTTGACATCACAGCGACCTTAAATTTTGACCTTTGATTATCACATTCTGATCAGTTCATCCTTGAGTCCAAGTTGATGTTTGTACCAAAGTTACGGAATTTACTCAAGGTGCTCATGAGATATTGCGTTCCTGAGAGCAGGACAAACGTGAGGTCACTTGACCTTTGACCACTGAAATCTAATCCGTTCATCCTGGAATGTCCACGTGGACGTTTGTGCCAAGTTCGAAGAAATTCTCTCGAGACAGTTATCACGTTCCAACACATCATCATACCCAAATGCCAGAGTAGGTTGGAAAGTATCGGCAGGGACAGGCTCACAGGACCTCATGTAACTCACGTGACGTTACTCTTGTAAAATGTGACATGACATGACGGAAATGACATCACTGATGCATTAGACGTCACATTTATAACAAAATTGTAAGTTACTTAAAACTATAAGTAACTATGTTTAGTTTGTTTCAAACAGGACTCCGAACATTAAATTGATATATGATGCAGCTATTTCATTGTGAGGACAAACTGTGCGTTCACAAGAATGGGATGGACGTATAGACAGACAAATGGACAACCTGTAAAGAGTTCTTCTTCCGGCCATGGCTGTTGTGACAACAGACACGAACACTTGACTGTTTGTACATCTGCTTGACTTGTTTTTTCAAATGTCAAAATGATACAAACTGGCATGCAGAGACAACAGCCACAATTTTCATTTTATAGTTTGGCCACAGAATTAATGCTTATTAGCTGCAGCTGAGTAAATTTTGGCAGCAACATTTGTCATCTTAGCCAGCAAAAGTAATTCATTGTTCAGCCACACCCATAGCCATCTTGACTTAGATGTTTTTATTAGCTGTACTTTTTCACTTTTGTGAATTTACTTGTCCATGAATCACAGAGCAGCTCAGGTCCAAGATACTTATCAGATCTCCTGACCCAGTGAGAACCTTCCAGACCTCCCAGGTCGGCTGGTTTTGGATTACTGGCTATTCCCAGAGTCAAAACTAAACATGGTGAGGCTGCCTTTAGCTTCTGCTCAAATGTGGAACAAACTGCCAGAAGAGCTAGGACTGGAAACAATGTGGAATACTTTAAAATCCAAGCTAAAGAGCAACTTGTTTGCCATTGCTTTTAATTCAATTTCAAAAATAGCGCACACAGTTTGCTTTGCTTTTTTTTGTGACAATAGGTCAAACATGCAAGACAAAACATGACATACTGAATAGGATAAATTTGATTTTAATGTTATTGCATGTACAAAACCCACAAAGTCCTATTATCCTAATGTGGCAATTAGGAAAATGCGCTACCTAATTACTGGCTAAAAGGCAATGCTTTAACAGCCCTTTTCCTTTTCATGTTTGACTGGAAGGGGAAAAGATCTCGACTCCATTGTTTGAGTTGAAAAATTACAGGAGGAAAATACGGGAGACAATGAAGTGAGCTTTACTTCCTCCATCAGCAGCATTACAAGGCAACAATAATAAAGCGGTCAAAGGTCAGAGCCGTGAAGTCCTGAGAGACCAAAGAAATGAGCATTAGGGAGAAAATTTCCAGAAAAGAAATTATAACAACAACCAAGAAAAAAGGTGTTATACAAAATCTGTCTAAAGTAAGTGTATCCTGGTCCTGGGTTAGTAAAGCTTCTTCACACAAATTTTTATATCACTTGACAGCGGAATAGTTTGTGAGTGTGTGTCATCAGAAAGAAAATGGCTTCATTGTACGATCAGGCAGGGTTGAGTGTGCATCACGGTGTGTGTTTGTGTAACTCTGTGGGGGTTAAGATTGGGCTGAGTTAATGCAAGCCAGAATGAGAGAGTTACGGAGTAGTGAGACTGAGGTTACTCCAGTCCAGAGACTTGGTGTGGTGCCAACTCTCCTGACCCAGAACATTTTGTACCGTAGTGAAGGCATGCAGTCAACAGCCATTGTCCTTATGCACTCTTACTCGCATGGACACACAAACACATGCATACTCGTTCTTCTGTGTGAGAACCAAAGATTTATTTTAGGCTCGAATCCTATTTCCCTAAACCTTAAACCTTAAATGAACCCAGATCTTAACCCTAAACCTATACTACTGTGCCAAAGCCTTAAAACTAGACCTGAACATAACCCCAGCTGTAACTGTGAAGTGCTAAAAAATAACCCAGAATTAACTTTGTGAAAGTGAGTAATAAAGACACAAAACAGGAACAAACTGACACACACAAGAGCATGCAGAACAATATCTTTCTTCCCTCATCTCTCATCATTTTCCCTCTTTCTTGCTCCTGCACTAATGTGTCCTGCTGCTTGTTGGATGACTCATATTTGAGTGGTCATGGTGCAAGTTTTGGTAATCATGTAACTCCTTGTAACTCAAGGCTCAGTTAAATCTGTATTGTCTGTTTGTATCTTGTGATTATTTTGTTTTCTTTTGTAAAACGAAATTATTGAATCTTATTTTATTCAGCTTTGGCAATAACAAAACATTACATTCATGCTGACAAAGCTTATTTTACTTAAATTCAGTGTGTGCTGGATCAACTCAAATATAAAGATGGTCAGCATCAACCTCCTAAAGCTCACAGTATGTTTGAAGAAGACATGCAGTTGTGTGTTGGTTCACAAACCTTTGTAACATGTAGGGATTCAAAGTCATTGCAACTTCTTTTGGAAGCTAGCCACTCAGATAGAATGCCTTTATTATGTAACATACGCGTGCATATATTGTGTTTGGATAATCTCAGTCAGATCTGAAAACATGGAGCCTTATCCAACAATAAATAGTGTCACATAAGGACACATAACATAAATTCCAGTCTGCAAGTCTTATGCAAGCCAATCAGTGTTAAGTAAGTTCATGTACCCATGTGGTCAGTGTTAAACAGCAGTTTAAAAAAGTTTATTTCCTGAGCGGTGTGCTTCCATGCATTGTTTTCCCTATAAGGTTCCTGTAGCTCGCAGAAGATATATTGTACAGAATTGGGATGCTGTTGACTGATTATCTTTTCCTTTATTTTATTTTAAGTTATTTTATGTAGTTCAGTTGGGTAGAAAACAAAATTATGTGCCTTTTACGAGGGAATCAAAACAAGTGCATTAATTGAGTTTGTTTACATGCACTTATGCTGAGATCTTACCAGGGTTTGATTTTTTCATTCACCAAGATTGTGGACAAAAGCCCCTAGATCAGAGGCAAATTGGTGCTCCCATGAGCAACAATCAAAATATGTGTAAACTGCTCACAGATGCGATTCTTGAGCTTTCAGATGCCTCACAGACACCCAAACGATATCAAGCAGGTTTAATATCTGGTTGTGTTAGGGACAGCTTGCAGAACCGTGCAACAGCTACAGCCAACGAGAGGCCTGGGGAGGAGAGGAGTCAAGAAGGACAGACAGAGGAGCACTGGAGCAGCAGCCATAAATTTCCAAATACCGAAAATATACAGTAAGTAATACAGTAATAACTAATATAAAGAAGTTCAAACTAGTCCCACTTCCAGCAGCAACAACAGTAACACACTGAGCATTGATGCTTCAGTGTTAATGATCAAATGTTACTTCTCACTTGTGTTTTTGTGACAAAATGCAGTTTGGAACTCAGACAGATTCCTCCTTTGAGATCTTGTCAAGTGTGATCCCCTGTGGCTGATCAGTCAGCAAACCAGATGTGTAGTGTGAACTGTACCGTGAGCTGATGACTTTGAAAGTCGTGTAATGTGGCCAAGGGATAAGGTAACCAAGTCACAGTTTATTTTCTCCAGTCATGCAAATGAGACACTGGGGTTCTGACACACACACACGCACGCACGCACGCACGCACGCACGCACACACACACACACACACACACACACACACAGACACACACACACACACACACACACAAACAAAGCAAAACAGGAAGCAGTGTTTCTGTCAATACAGTTAAAACAAGCAAGTCATGCTTTCAGAATAAAAATAAGGTCTGTTAGAAATTACTGACCTGCTGTACAACAGTATAACCACCACGACTGACACAGTCACAGTAACCAGGTTACTGCAGTACATGTAAACATGTTCTACACTTTGCCACGCTGATTTGCATTTCCATTATCACCTTTATTGCACTGAGTTGTGCCCGAGATGGACCTACTCTGGAGTTGGGCCAAAGCGAGCCTGACCTGCCTCCAAGCTGGCTGCGGTGACATCTGGTTGAGCACGGCCAACCCGTGATGACCCCGAGTGTTGTGACGCTCAGCTCATGTGTGTGCAGGAGAACAGAGGGAGAGATGTTTCTTTAATCTCTTTATTTTTAGTAAGTTAAGGTGCTTTTAAAAACCTGCACATTCTTGCTAATTTTGGTGTAAAATCTGTACTTGTTTTACTACTGTTTAGCAGCAATTTTTGTTTTGTCACTGATCATGTGCAGGTTGTGACTCCCACCTATTAGGAAACATCAAGCATTCGAACCTTCTCAACTTCCTGACATCACATCACTGGGTGCCTTTTGAGTCTTTGAGTCCTTTTTTTCTGTTTATTCTGTTGTGTCTCCAATCTTTGAGTTCATATGTGTGAATAAAGCATTACAGATTTAATCTTAAATATTTGCTTTTATCACATAACATGTAGGCTGACCAAAGGGCTGGTTTACTCAAAGTACAGTCAAAGGAGGGTAGTTAATGTCTTTGATGCTGTAGAAAAACACACATACATTTGGTGACAGACTGAGTAGCTTTCAGTGCAGCAGACATGTTTTATCCCTCATTCATCTTGTGCTGCTGTTTGTTTCCTTTAAAGTCTCTTTCACCGTCTCTTCATCGTATGTTCGCTCTGCTTTTCCCCAATGGGTTGTAAATATGGACCCAAATACAAACACACAGTGCATTCCAGGCCCGGTCTCTCTCATACACACACATAAACACAGACTGAACAACTTCAGCACAGTTTTGAACTAAGCTGACAGTTTTACACACATATCTTCCACTAATACGCTCTAGGCCTGGATTTACAAACAGCTCAATTTAGCTGTGGTTAGCTTTAACCGTTAGCCACAGCCCCCACCCCAAGAGAATTAATAGGTAGGGGTGGACACAGGCATCCCCTTGTCTCTATCTGGCAGACCCCACACCTCACACACGCACACGCGCACACACTGCACACAGGGTACGCTACGCTAAGTATAGTCGTGCAGGCTAACCACACAGTGAGCTGGAGGTTTGGCTGTGAGACAGCTCGAGCTGCCAGGCTAGCTTTTCCCCCGCTTTTAGAAGTGTCCGTCACACATAAACACACAATCACACTGGGGCCAGAGCTATTTTGAGAAGCCCAGTAAAATAAGTGCAAGAGCTGCCCACGACGCAGCCTGAATAGACACAGGCAAGTATGCAGCATATGCACACAATGTAAATACACAAACCCCAAAGCAGACATCAGGCAGGCACAGAATCACACGGCACACACAAACGCATATTTACACATGATAAACACCTGGTGGCCGAGAAAAACCATCTCAACAGCTCTTTTTACCTGCTGCTCAACGGTGCTTTTAGGACCTTAAAATACCTTTGTGGCGGCCACAAGAGATTCTCAGTACTTTATTTTGATAGGCTGAGCAGTCTGGTGTGAGCAAAAGAGCCACCAATGAAGGTGACAACCAGTGTTACTTGACAGTCAAGTCAGCTTTAATTATATGGCATCAAAACATAACAGAAGTTATCTCAGGTCACTTCTTGCATAGGGCAGGTCTAGACCCTACGCTTTATTATTTACAGAGACCCAACAATTCATACCAAGAGCAAGCACTGAAGCTGCGGTGGCCAGGAAAAATGTAATTACTCATTACACATTAGTTATTGAAAAAATAGTTACAAGTGAGTACAATTACACAACAGGAAAAGTAGTTTTAGCAGGCACACAATTCCAAATCCTCCAAACCCTCATATCACATATTCTGGATTGAATAGGTGTATGAATAGGAAGTTTTTCCTCGCCACAGTCACCTCAGTTCTTGCTCTTTGTGGGAACAATTGGGTTTATGAAGAGTATGGTCCAGACCTGCTCGATTTACAAAGTGCCCTGAGATAACTTTATTGGTGCTACATAAAAAAAACTGAATAGAACTGAACTGAACTCAACTGAAAACCTGCCTACATGGTTCACACACCCTCCAACACGGACCAAAGCCATGTAATTCCTGAATGTAGATTTTAACCTAGCTCTAGCTACATAAATCTACATAGCTTGTTAAGAATACATGTAGATCCATTCTCATCCCAGCTCGTTGATCACCAACACTGCTTTGTTGCACCCCTCTGCGGCTCATTCCTTGATTCCTCCGGGCAAAGCTGCTTTGTTTCGGCTGCACTGCAGCCTTCAGAGTTAATTCCACCAGAGGTGCACACAGCAATTTCATTAAGAATCTGGTCAATTTTCTAAAACATAACACCCTGTGCAGACTCTCACTGTCATAAAAACAGACAGAAAAGAAAATACGCAGCCTACTTACTCATAGTAGAAGCACAAAAATCAAGAAAAAAAAAAGACCAAATCAACAAAATGGAAGTAAGTCAACCAAATCAGATGGTTAAAATGCCTCTGAAACCCTCCTGGTGGGACAGTGAAGCTGCACAGAGGAAGGATCAAAACTGCACGGCACACGCAGTGTGCCCAATGGAGTTTGAAGGTGCATCACTCCACTCTTCTTAGAAGCTAACTGCCTCCCCACACCTGCCCCTGTGCCAATCTAACACGCCCCAGCCCAGACCAGTCTGTCAACAGAGACACTAAACTGATAAAACAGCAAAAAGACCTGACCCTCAGATTGTAAAAGTAAGTAACCGTTACTGTTATTATTAACTGTAATGTCATGATTTTTAATTTTTAATCCTTTAATTTACTATGTAGTAAATAAAGTAGGTCACATTATTGTCACGTGTTACTAAATAATGCATTACAGTTCTATGAGGATAACTTTTGATTGAGTAAATCAATGTCTTAATTCATTTGAGGCTGTTATTGGGACAAAAATGACTTTGTATTTATTTTGTGTGTTAACTGACCGCAGTCTTAACTGAAATTGTGGCACAATTAAGTAGCAAGAGATGTTTTTTTCATTAGTGCTGTTTCTATACACAGAGGGACCTTTTTCTTTTCAACATAGCTAATCCATAATACAACCCTGTCACTTAAAGGCTTGCAAGCATCATTAATAATGTCATGACCCCAGACGACAGTGAAAACAAATGAGACACTGTGCTCCACGGCAGCTGTGGATCAGAAGTATACAACTCCATTGAGGACTGTAACTCAGCTAAATTAGCAGACTATCAAATAATTACAATCACAGTCTCCTTTCTACCGGTGTTGGGGTCTGCAATTTAAAACCTACTCAGTAAAATGTGACCACCCCAACAAGGACCTCAATTATCTGGCAACGCGCCGCCAGCTCCGGCCCCGACCCCACTTCCACGGTAATAACCTCCCAAAGCAGACAGGAGACCCCTAAATAGCAGCACTTAGGCGACCGCGGGTGGGCAGACATCTAGCCATGGGGCAGCCACTGTTCCATAGTCTGCAGATTCATATATACACATGCATTCAGCCCCCCCAGCTGAGAGCAAACCCAGCCAAGTGATTAGGACTGGGCTAATGAGTAGCCTTCAGTAAACCAGTGGCTCCTGTAGGCTCCTGGGTGGACCAAACCACCGCTTCCTGTCTTCTGGGATCTCCCACCTATCAAAAATATTTCCGCTAAAAGGATATCAAGGTTGAGGTAAATGTTTAAACTTAAAAGCTCTTGTGCACTTGCTTGATGGAAAATCAATGGAAATGTCATCATGAAGTCTATAAAGTCGTTGCTCTCCTCTCCGGTCTTGTTGCCTCTATTCATCACAAAGGAAACCTGGACGCCCTTCTCTTAGAAAACGTCACGCTCCAAAAATAATTGCTTGTCCTCAGACACAATGGGATTAGTGCCACACATGACCAGCATCAAAATTATTAATGTTTACAGGGTAATAGACTGGTATAATACGTGTTTTGAAAATGATTTTGTCTAACCAGCTTTATCTTTTTCCTGAAGAGGCCTGAATGAAAACAACATAAACAAATTAATCACACCATGAACAAAGACTCCTGTTCTGTGAATATCATTGTATCAAAACACAGGAGAAAGAACCAAGTGAAGTTTTACCTGTATTAACACTTAAAGCACAAAGAAACTCTTTGATGCCAAATTAGTTTAGCAGTTAAGCATAAATAACAAGGACCTGAAAGCTTTCAATTATGTGTTTAAAATAAATTATTCCATTAATTCTTTGACCTGGTTGAAACCCTGGTTTTTACTTGGACAGTGTGAAGCAAAATAAACCAGATTATAAATGCAAAACGCAGGATTGTGTGCGACTGCACCCAGGGCAACGTGTTTTTGAGTTTGTATGTACATCTCAGACACTTATTATAACTAATTTCAGGCCACTTTCATTTAAAGTGATAGGAATTTGATTATTAAGGGAATTCATTGTTGTGTAATCCTTGTTTTTTTCTCTCTAATTTGGCTCAGGTGGATTGAGTCATTTTTGGAAATTCTCCTGTTTTTCATCTCTGTGTTGACACAGCATATGTGTTGATGCCTGTTACATGGTGCAGCCACACTAATTTCCATAATTACTTCATTGCAATTTCAGCTAGGTATTATATTTCAATGAAATCCAACTCCAGGAGCCGCTTTATTTTCTTCTTTCTTGGAATCAACGTCATTCTCCCACACAGCCATGCCGTAATCTCAGTGTTGTCTCATTTCTGAATCTACCTGTAAGAACATGCAGCCCGGGAGAGTGAATGCAGCCTTTGACACAACACATGTTTAGATATGCAGATGGGAAAGTGTGCTTGTTTGTTTATTGGTTATATCTGAAATATATTTATCTGCAGTATTTGTTTATAAAATATGAGGCATTTGGACGATGCTCCCCTCCTGACCATCAGGAACGAGTGATCTACTGAGTGTGACTCTGGAGGACTGCACTGATGTTTGACTCACGTCGAGCGTCCGTATAGATGTAGAGACGCAAATAACCATCTAATAAAAATGACTTTTTCCACTTGGTTAGCTAATTCTCTATACAGTATCTTTAAATAAATATATTCAAAGATGTGAGGACATTTGCAAGAAAAAACATCTTTTTAAAAAACTATGTTTTTATTGAAATCCCATTGCTTTTACTGTCTGGAAAATATATATGTTTTTACTGGTAAGTTTGTGGTGTAAAGTCTTGCATTAAACATAATAAAAAATTACAAAAAACATGCTCCACCCTTTTCCATCATATAAAATCTGCATCAAAACTTGTCTAAACTATGATGACGGCTAGGCTGTTTATTTTTTAGATTTTTATTTGAAATAAGCCATGAAGATCTACACTGAACCCACCCACACATACATAATGATAATGACATAGCTGCTTAGTCACACCTTGTGGAAAGCAAAAATATGCATGATTCAAAGGCATAATGTGCATAATTTTCATAATAAAACGAGGTATAGACTCATAAAAATAATCCCTTTAAATCATCACCTGTGATGACCCAATGGAAGTGTGTGTTGGTGTCTGTATCTGCAAAGACACTACATTTCCTTATTTTCTCATAATTTTGCTGTGCTCGGGAAGCTTTACCAACCTTAAACATCTGTATTAAACATCCTGGAAATAAGACTCAACAATCAACTATCTTTCTGGTACATTTACGAACAGCTCAGACAAATCCCACTGATTCTACATTCATTTATGTCAATGCTCCCAGACTGGGGTCGGATCCCAACAAAAACACAGGGATAGGGACAAAATCTACAGAAAATTGTTCAGTTTTTCTCACTTTTCTCTAATTTGGGTTTTTTATCTTTAAAATGCTGAATATGTCCACTTAGTCTGGCCTCTAAAATTAAAATAAGTGAAGGGTTATACGGTAAGGCTTCCACAAATCCTTCAAATAACACAGATCTGATGAGGAAAATGCAACCAATGTCCACACTACCTGTGATGAGGGATCACAAGTAGGTTTTGCTTCATTTTAAGGGGTCAAAAAGTTTGTGAACTACTGCTCTTAAACATGCCACCACAGAAAAACGTGTAACAGAAGCTTAAATAATAAACTAGACAAAACATTTCTTACAGGTTTTCAGCAAAATTTTAAAGCATTCTTCCTCAAGAAATGCACATTTAATGCGTCTACATGATGAGTCAAGAAACTTGCCTATCTTATCCTTATCTCAAACAGACGATCAATCACCTAGTTCACAGTGAAAGTCTGGACTTTGACGCTGTGATTCTTTCATCTGCAGCTGTACAACACATCTCAGCCTAAACAAAGCCTCTGAGAATAAACTGTGGGTGAAGTCAGAGGACAATCAGCTCAGTGTTTTCCCCTGTTGGACCTTATGGGTGAATCACACAGCATCCAGACGTCCAGACATGCCTCTGTCGGTCTGCATCCCCACAGGGCCCCCGAGGGTAAAGGTCAGCCTCCTGATGAAGGGGTGGGGAAGGCTGGGTGAGGATGGGGTATATGTGTGTGTGTGTGTGTGTGTGTGTGTGTCTGTGGGAGTCAGTCTGCAGGTGTGTGAGTGGGAGGATTTAGGAGCTGGCTTCTGTGTCAGTCAGTAGCTGGTACGATGTGAGAAACCATGTGTCAGCAGTTGTGAGTCAGAATACAGTGGTGGACCAGTGTTTGTGGTGTTACACATCCCTTTTTCTATTCTTTACACCAGGCATGTCCAAACTATTCCACAAAAGGCCGAGTGGCTGCAGATTTTTTGCTCCAACCAACCAACAGCACACCTGATTCAACTAATTCGCTGTTTGAAGGCTGAAATTAGTTCATTAAATGAGTCGAGCCTGGTGTGCTCCGGCTTGGTAGGAACAAAAACCTGCAGCCACATGGCCCTTCATGGAATAGTTTGGACATGCCTGCTTTACACTCATGTTGTGTCACTCACACTGTAACAGCTTTATTTACTCTCCCTGTGCTGAGTGCTTACTACGTAAATACTAAGTAAATAATAAGAAAGTAAGTTTATTTTTGCAGGACATATTAAACACAGAAACGTCTGTGTTAATAACAAAATAATACCTCTTTACCCAGCAATTCTGTACACAAAGACATTGCGTTAGGCTTTGATTTTACAAATGTACTTTACGATCACTTTAAAAAACAAAACAAAAACTGCACTTTTGCTCTACTTGCACTTATCAGCTTCTCAAAACCTCTGATTAGCTTCAGATATTGGTGTGTTGCACATTTTCCTTTTCAGAATAAACAGGATTATTTGAAAATTATGATATATTTGATATACAGTAGTTGCAGTCAAGATAATAAAATGCATTTTATTGCCGTTGTGAAGTCGTCATATGATAGCTCATTACAGACCAGTAAGACACGACCAGTGACACCTGTGGGGTTTTGAAACTGACAGAAACTGTGAGATTACAACAGAATCATAACTAATAAATTAAATACGCTAAAATAAGTATAAAGCAAAACAACAAAGATTTACACAAAGTGACTTTTACTCAGGTTTTACTCACATAAAACCATCCAACCTCTCTGACTTAGGCGTCAAGGGTCAACTATTTTGTGAGCAGTTAAGACCTAAATAACACAGGTAACTATTCAGAGGGCTTCTTTACAGCATCTAACATCATTAAGTAGGTTGGTTCATAACACGTGAGGAGGGGTTACAAGCAAGCATGATGGCCTATTCTTCAGGACCAGGGATACTGATATGTTGATTGACAGCAAGATAGACCAATAGCTTTTTCTCCCTGAATAGAGTTTGCTTAGTTGTCATTTAGTTAATGAACTTGTGGTTTAAATGCTAAACGCTGCTGTTATGGGTCTCTCTCATATTAAAACAATAACAAAAGATGTAGTTTGATAATGTGAACCACCATAGCTGATGAAAATCTGTCTGACATGACACAAGCAGAAATTATGTTCATGGACAATATTGTACAAAAGTTTTATCGTGACTCATATCTTTCTATGTCCAAAACAGAAATATGAGAAGCTCTAATTTACAGTTAGATGAATTAAATGGTGACCAGTACCAAAGACTTTAATGTGAACATCCTCATTGATGTTCATTACTGTGTGTCTTATGGCTGAAACCTGCTTTTCCAGGCTGCATGTCGCAGAATATGTACGTGGCTCGCTGGCTTGACTGCTTCTTTTGTACTTGCACATTAACTTGTTTACTGTTTATGTGCTGTTTTCTTCTCCGTTTAGACCCCACCCCCCAACAGGAGTTCGAACAACTAATCAGCTTTCTTGACCTGCATGACCTGTTGTAGAAATTTAGAGGGTGTGGCTCTTCAGGAACCTGTGGTTACCCATAACACCCTTCACCTCGTAGGCTTACACTTCAGCTTATTTTCTTTCCATTGTCATCACAGTATAGGAATCCAGAATACTGCATGTAAACATAACGTTTGTAATATTTTCTTGCATGCAAAATCAACACACACACACACTCCTCCCACTAAGTGTCAGGGTGCTCTCCAGTAATCCTAAACTTTAAGGCACCTGGCCGACATCCAATCGCTTCAAGCAAACATTAAGAAGACAGTTCCTCCAATCAGCCCCCATTACACCCACACACACACACACACACGCACACACACGCTCACTGTGTCTACACTATCTTTAACACACGCACACTGAGCTGGAGTGTTGTAATCACACTCACAGCTCTGTTCTGGTTTTAGGGCACCGAGCCAACCAAACCTTCTGTCTGCGCTGTTACTTCTGCACCACTTTGGCTGCAGAAGCCCAGATAACATCAGTCACTGCACTGAGCAGGAGAGGGGTGAAGGGATGGGGGTGTGAGGGGGGGGTAGACAGATAGCGTGTAAGAGAGGATTATTTGTAACAGATACAGCGAGAGTGAGAGCCAAAGACAGATATGGTGGGAGAGGGAAGATAATTTTTTTTAAACAAGTTATGGCTCCAAAATGGTCTCCTAAAACTTGATGAAATGAGCAGAGACTGCAACACACAGATTACATGTTGTAAACGCAAACTATGTGATGATTATGACCCTCTACCACAAATGATGTGACAATAGCACCAATTAGACATGCCACTGTGTTGTTGGCCAAATGTAATGGTTTGCTAAACAACTATGATTAAGGCACAGTGAGAAGAGAAAGCTTAGATTTCAGCCATGTATTGACACGAGGTGAAACTAGAACCTAAGTTTTCGGATTTAAAGGGAAGATTCATCCACCACCACCACCTTAATCTCCACACTCTTAAGGGGGCCAGTATACCCCATCAGAAGTGGATGGTTGCAGTGTCTAAGACTAGAGCTTGTACCTTAAGCACTCTGTTTACATTCCTTGGAAAACGATTTCTGTCACTTTTCATGCGAACAACCAGCTACAGCACTATGAAGGCCTTCCAGGGCAGATTTTCACCACATGTATGATTTTAATGTCTTTATGGCGGATGGCTTTTTTGTGTGTGGCTGTTCAGATTCAACACATCCTCATACCTACACGAAAGAGTAGGTTGATTGTCAATTCCTCGCAAAATGACATATATCGCAGTTGAATCAGCGACAGGCTTACCAGACCTTAACTTGCCCGTGTTACGCAAGTAATGTGACATAACTCATGCGACACTATATACGTGCTTTACGTTGTAAAGCCAGACGCACAGGCAGACCTATCTATCTACACAGCACTCAACACTGGAGAAAGGTGTGGCTCCGCACACGATCAGTCTACCGTAGGGGAAAAATGATATGGCTTGTTTGTATTTCTTTAAATCAGTCAGAATCATCAGCCTAGCTCAGGATGCAGCAAACGACGTTGGGGGGTAACTTGTTTTGCCGGAACATTTGCACAACCAGAGGAAAGCCCTGGCACTAAAACGACAAAATCACAGCAAAAGATAAGGTAACAGGTTCTAGCTTGTTTATGTTTGTAGCCTCCAGGTTTTAAGTTGCCATTTTCAGTGTGTCAGTTGCCAGCTCAGAGGTTGTTTTTTTCCCAGTAGCGGCGGGTGGACTTTGAAAACAGACAGCAGAAATGCCGTATGCCACCTGAAACACGCATCCAATGTCAGGCTTATACCTACAGTCAGGTTAAATATAAGCACTGTTGTCCTCCAACGAGGTAAAACAACACATATGAACTAGTTCTTTTCTCGCATAACCCAGCCATTATTTCACTCCATGCAAGGTCAATGTCACCTTGGTTTTTGTCAGGTCTTCTTTCCATTATTTAATTATTTTGTATAGGAAAAGTAAAATAATCATGTATTTTTTTTCTGTACAAAATGTGTATTCACAGCAGGTCAAAATTTCAGACCAAGCTCGTCGGGAAATATGGAGGTTATAAGCTGACAGTTAAACAGACATAATGCATGTTTCTGAATAAATAAAGAAATTACCTTCAGTCATTCAAAGTTAACATTGTGACAAAACTTTCAAGTGAAGTGACGGAAACTGTAAACAAAAGTAATGATGAAATTGCAGGTTAAATGTTAAAGGACTGATAAACTGTGCAAACATGATTGAATAAGCTTTTGATTTTTTTCCACTCGAGAACAGACATCTGTGTGTGATGCATGTAATTGCAGTTTGTAATTAAACCCTCCATATAGTCAGTGCGCCTCCTTCCACCACCTCCTCTCTGATGTAAAGCAGATTGGACTGCAGCCACACTTCCGTCTCCGTCCACTTTGACCTGCCAAAAGGTGCTAATTATAGACTGACCTTCACAGTGCTGCTTCATGGTCAATTGCTGCCCTCCCACTCACTGTGCAGGGCCTAGTCATTACATAAGTAGCTATCACTCTGGGTCAAAGGCACCTACACTCCGTCTCCTGACACTCATCAACTGGTAGAATCCTGACAGCGGAAGGAGAGTGGGTGAGGAGGATATTTAAAGGAACAGCTTTTAGAAACATGGTGATTTGCATTCTGGCTTTGTTTGAACACTATGTCGGGCACAATTGTCTTTTTTTTTTACATCTTTGTTTGTGCACAGATTAAACAAGCAAGGTGCAACATGTTAATTAGTGAACTTTATAGGTATTAGTAGTTTTCCCCTGCTCCTAGTCTTCATGCTAAGCCAGAGGTGGTTCTAGGGTCAGGAGGTCTGCAGTTTGGACTAAGATACTGAACGGGATAACTGTGGATACAGACGACTTAATTACTTCATTACTTAAGTATCATCATTACCATTGTTACCAGTATCATTTTAACAATTTCCACCTGGGGATCAATAAAGTATTTCTGATTCTGACCAGGGACAAGGTGGAGTCGAGCAAAAAGAGTACACTTCAGTTGTGTCAGTGCATTGCTTCCAACCATTAAGTTCAAAGCACACTCGTCCCTACACAACTGGGTTTTCAAAAACATGATCAGCGTGATAAACAACATAGATTCACAGCTTTGCTGAAAACATTTGGGCTTACATGGTTTGCCCTTAACCTGCCCACACATGATCAGCAGTAGAACCGCTCTGCACTGGCTGTGCAATTTTTTTTTTTTGGTGGTGGCGCCTAACTATGTAGCTGTGCTACACTTGGCAGGGCGCACCACTCAAAATAACCACCAAGTGCTGCGCTCAAGAGTTCAAATTTTCTCAACTTTAATCAATGTATGTGATGACTAGGCCTGGGTGATATAACTGAAAAACAATAGTGAAGTTTTATATTGGTCGATGTGGATAATTGCTGATCATGTAGGTTGTGACTGACAACATGTTGTGTATTCCAAGGGGTGGAAGCAGCTAAGGTAATAAAAATGAGTTTGCCATATTATTGCTGAGTGATGTCAGGACAAAATCAAATATCAAAACATGTACCTCAGTACATGTTTATATGGCCATTGGTGCTTTCACAAAATGTTAACCCATGTAATTTTTAAATTAATAATCATATAAGTAATGTTGATGACCAGGTGGGTAAAGGCAAATCATAGAACAGCTAGAACAGTCTGGTAAGTTCAGAAAATTACACCACTTTACTGTAATGCAGCCTTTAAACCGGGAAAAGACAACACTTATGCCATATCACAATATAACAATATCCAAAATCGATCATGATGTGTAGTCTCATATACCGATATGATATAATATTGATATATTACCCAGCCCTAGTTACGATGTAGCCAACATGTGCCATCAGAGGAGGTAGAGAGTGATTGAAGGAAAGTATTTAGAGTTGGACACAACATTAAAAATATACCACAATCTCATCAAGAAAAGTAATGCATGGGAAAATGGCAGCAGTCAGCAGTCAGATAGGGTGATTAGATTTGTCCATATGCATACAAATGAATCTAAATCCAATGCTAAAGTTTCACTTAGCTGTTTATGTACGACAGGCAGACATGACGTTTAGGGCTGTGCTTTGCCTCTGAAAGTCTCTGCAATGAGTCAGGAGCAAAATTCTTATCTTTTGAAGGCAGCTTTAAGAGGGAGCAGGGCAGAGAGCAAGGCAGTGCACTGAAAAGATTTAGCCTAACTGCTGTGGTGTTCAAAATAAAGGAAGGAGCCGTCCCTACTTGTTACCTTTATATTAAATCCTTTAGGGTGCTTCCAGTTAAGAGCAAAAGTCCACTGAATTCATGTAAAAATAAATAGGCTTAAGAGTCATTGCACTGGACAAAAGCTTAAAGCCCTGTAAGTCCACCCCTAGTGCCACCTATGGGTTAAGCTCTGCACAAAATGCACAGACACAAGAGTGGTATCCATCCTCGCATCCAGCTCTCAGCAAGATAACAAATGAGT
The DNA here is from genome assembly GCA_027495735.1 of Lutjanus campechanus. Lineage (NCBI taxonomy): Eukaryota > Metazoa > Chordata > Actinopteri > Lutjaniformes > Lutjanidae > Lutjanus > Lutjanus campechanus. The sequence goes on from JAJHUR010138651.1 coordinate 20,848, forward strand.
GCACCTCCCAAAATGTCAAACTTCTCTGGCTTTACTGGGAAAAAGCGATCCTAAAATACTGTCAGATACTGTTTTTGTTGTTGTTTTGGGGAAGGGATAAAATACATCGTCTATAATGTTTGTACTGGCAGTGCAGGTGGCGTAAAAGAAAAAAAAAATCACTTATCTAAATCTTCGTCTTTGAATAAATCATTACCGCAGGATCAAAGGTCCATCATGAAAGACATTCCAGACCCACAAATTTGCACCAGTGTTCAAAGTCATACTGGGGGAAATCCACCATTTCAAAGGGTGAAGTTAAAGAATCATTGAAGTAGATGAAGCAGTTTGAAAGGAGCTGGATAACCAGTCACAGGCTGATGAGTCAAATCACTGTAGGCTACATACTGTATGTACAGTCAGGTACAGGAGTACACCATACTCTTACTGTACGTCTAGCAAAAAGGAATCTCCAGGAGTTTTACCTTCAAACTATATCTTTATTTGAAATAAACGCTTAAACTACAGTAAATACATGCAGCAGTCAAACATCTAATTATTCTTAAAGGAGAGAGAAGGAGAGGAGCGCAGCGACTAAGCAGGACTCCTCCATCCACGTTACCCCTGCCAGACTGGCATCAGTCTGCCTAGTTCACCACCACATGATGACTAAACTAAAATTAAAGTGGCACTGATCACATGCAGCTCGCCACATCTGTCTGAAGACTCCCCAACTAACTGTAGACCACTGGAGCCGGAGTGGAGCCCTCCCCAGACAGAACTGCCCTGGGGCAAATGTGCTTCATGTTCCACCAGCAGCCGCCCCAAAACAGTAATTTTGTTTCTTTGTGGTCGCTGAGGCAGACTGACTTAAAAGACATTGGCCATGAAGTATCAAAGGACATTTCAGTTGCACAGATTTTTTTTTCTGTGACATGACAGCAATAAAGATCTCAAAATATATCATAATATAAAAATAAAAATATATATCTATTACTCCTTCAACAGGCTGGAAGAGTTTGGAAAAAAGCTTTCAAACATTTCTTTCAACAGATTGTATGTTTGCATGTGTTCATGTGTGTCAACTTAAAGTGTGTATAACTTTAGAAGTTATCTAAAAGTTATAATTTTTTACTGAGATTTCTGTCTGCTAAGGGATTATCTGAATAAAAACATTTGTTTTGAATTAAGCAGGCACTAAAACAGTAGTTTTAAACTGCTTGCATCACTCAACCTTTGTCCCTGTCTCATTAAAATCATTTGCTGAATTTGGGCTATAAAAGCAAATGCAGCAATTGCTGGCATGAGGCTTCAATTAGAGTTACGACCAGAGGTGGGGGCTCTACGGGGGATTTTTCCAGATCTGTGTGTGCGTGTGTGTGTGTGTGTGTTCAGCATGCACTCAAAGTGGATGTATTGCAATACATCTGCAACGATATATTATGTCCTTAAATCACCCATGTTTATCTGTGACACACAGTAGGAAAAATATGATTAATCTCTTTAGATTAATCATATTCGTGAGGACGAGCAGCAACTTGATCTTCACCTGCAGATGACCTGCAAGTCAAAGCTTCAGGCTGTTTTCAGTTTCATTATCGACTATATTTTTATTACCTAAATGGAAAATCCATAATCAGTGTGTGCATGTAAATGTATTTTTGCCATATATACAGTAATAAAAAAGTGAAATGCAGGGTGTGTCATATGCATTTTAATTAGTGAAATATAATTTCTGTTTGACTGCATTAAATCTCAACAGGTGCTCTCAGGTTTAGCCTCTGGGTTGAATAGTAAACATAAAACCGTTTTGTACCTTGATGACTCAGTGTGCTGTTTCTGAGAACAGAGGCTGTTTACCTTACTTGGAAAAACAAAACTTTGTTGCTTGCACAGTGTTGATCAACTTCAGTCTCCAATCAGTGTTCGCTTCCTGTTTGCATAAACTAATTAATTGTTTAATTGTTTTGACAATTGTAACTAATTGGCATGGACAACATATTTGAGACCATGGTTGTTTTCTGTTTTCCTCTTACCTGTAGTGTTATTTATCCATCTAGATTGTTTTGGCGTGAGTTGCGGAGTTTTGGAGATATGTGTCATTGACATGTTTGCCTTCTCTCCATTGGAAAATACATTTGACTTTTCTTTTTATGGTGGAATCTACTGAACCTGCTTTCTTTCTACTAGCATGAAAGTAGTGCCTGCATGAAACAACTCCACAAGCTGAGTGACATTTCGTCACATTATATTTGAGAGAAGAACTTTCTATGGACAATATCTCCAAAACTCAGTAACCCATGCCAAAACTATCAAGATGGATAAATAGCTCTACAGGTAAGAGGAAAGAGATTGATTGTGATTTGACTGTGATTGATTTGATTTTAGGATGAACTGCCCCTTTAACAAAACTAAATTAAAAAAAATTGAAACAGAAATCATAACATGTATCAAAATCGAGACAAATGATTTTCTACAGAGGTAGTGCCCATTTGCCAAAGTATATTACATTTCTCTCACCGCTCTTTACCGCTCTCGGATCACCCGAGACAGGCAGGTGTAAACAGGGCCTCTACACACCCCTTCACACCCTTTCTGCTCTCTGCCTCACTACATAAAGGGCACAATACTTCCTTAAATCGTTATGTCCACAATCGTCCACCGTGGATGTAATTCCTGTGGATTAGGGGTTGGAAAAACAACAGCCGGAAAGTTTTGGCGGTTATATATTAGTGGCCAAAAGACAGAATAAATGACTTCTGCCTTCAGGCCTTACTTGTCAAGTCAGAACAATGAGAAGTGGAAAACTGATGGATGACTTGGACAAGCAACTGACTGTGAAACTGAAATAGCGTCACACGCAGGTTACAATGACAGAACTAGCTAGCATTTTCAGAGAAATATCTTATCATGTACATGTGAGCGAGAGTTTTGATTATTCAATTAGAAACACGATATGCTTAAGCATTGCATAAAACATCATAAACATTGTCAGAAAGCGTGGAAAAAGACATTCAAAGCTACGAACCCAAGGAATCACACCTGAGTTATATCGCTCAGCAATATCAGATATCTGATGTGATGCACCGTGCAGTTCAAAACACCTCCCAGTTAATATTGAGAGCAGCTGTATCACCTGAGGCCCTACAAGAATAAACACAGTCCCAGTCTCCTGTTGACTCCAGGATATTGAATCACATCCAACATACACAGGGAGCCAAAGAATGACGAAGAGGAGGGGGGGCACAGAGAAGAAAGTGACAGAGGTGATGAGAGAGAAAGATAAGAATCTTTATTTAATGTTTGTTTGAATGGAGATAGATATCTCAACAAATAGACTGATGCCACAAAACATGGAGGATTATAACATAAGCGAAGTTGCAGTGTTTGTCCCTAATGGGCTTTTGTTAATAAATCGGATATACAAAAGATTTATAGTACAATAAATCTGGTGCAAGAGACAGGGGAAAGTTTACTATAATTACATGACCGGTGGCTGTGAGTCAATTTATATTTTAAGTTGTCTAAATGATGATTAATTCTGTGTTGAATGAGAAGGAATGGTCATACGTTGACCTGCTGTACAGTGTCTGGGCACTTATTTTATTCATCGTTTAAGTTGCTGAGACAAAATACGACAGAAGTTTCTTCAACAATCTCAGGAGCCTGGTTATGTAAACATGACTTTATAGTGTTGGCGGATTAATGACTTTATCAAAAACCTAAACTGTTCTGTTTCTGTGGCAAATTGGCACGGAAGTTTGTATTATCCTGAAAGATTTGACTTTGGCAGCTTTTGCTGAAAACCAAGAAGTGACACAGCCACAAAATGCAAAGAAAACAAAAACATAAATCAACACAGAAAAACCCTCTGAACCAATGTATATAAATTTGTCTTGACTTTGCCCCATCCCTAAAAATGGATTCCATGTTAAAACAAGATGTTTGACCTTTGAAACCTGTTTACTGAGACTGTCCTCTCAAGAAGTGGAAAGTATTAGCAGTTCCTCTGAAACAGTACATGGTCACCAGTATTCATTATGACTTATCATTTAATGTGAGTGTGGCATTCAATGTGTTAGGACTGGTTCAACGTTTCGGGAAATTCAATTTTTTTTGCTTTCTTGCGGTGAGCTCAGTGAGAAGATTTATAGCTTAGCTTTGCACAAAGGCTGGAAACTGTTACACCTTTGTCCAAAGATAACAAAATCTGCCTCCCAAAACCACTAATTATCTAAAAACTGTTTTGCAAAATGACAGTTCTGATTATTTCTTAGCAAGCACAGATTCCAGGAGGTTAGGCTACTTAAAGGAACACATGATTTAAAGCAAAGAAAAGTGAATAAGCAAATACACAAAATGCCAAACTGTTCCTTTACACTGACAATTGAAACAGTGGCCTTTGACACTTAACTAAAACTCCACATGCCCCTTCTTAACCGACCTGACTGTCACACAGGATGACCATTTTTATCCCTTCTCCCACATAATGAGACAAAAGGTCCTGCGTTTTGATCGGCTCTAGTTTTCAAAAGTCAAACCACTGCAAGGCAAACTTTTACAGTGGCTGTGAAGGCAGCTGGGAAGGCTTGTGTTAGATGTCAATCAAACCACGCACACACGGGTCAAGTGCAGGTTAACCTGTCACTGTCTTTGCTTCCCTATACACCCAACGGGGAAAACTGCAAGTCATCATGAAGTTGGGTTGTCTATTGTTGCTACTGAATCAACCAGAACGCAATGCAGAGAAAGGTTAAGAGCTAAGGGGCAGAATAGAAATGTTTTTAATTTCAACACTTTATAATACCTCTCAGTATTAGTAATGCATCCCACATTGTTGCGTACAAATATGCCGTTTGTCCCACATTTGGTTTCGGATCTGGTCACGCTACTACCGCAGCAACCTATAACTTCACTTCCTTCAGTTACATTATGATGAGATATGGATCTCATAATTTTGAACTCCCAAACTTAAACCAAACATTAGACAAACATCCTGTAGGGCATAGAGGTGGCAGAGCAGAAAGTAAATGGGGGTCGTGTTTTAAAGGTACGGACTGTTTAGATGATGTTGTGTGTTTTGGGTTGTTTGCTGATAATCAGGTTGTATGTTGAATGAAAGACAAAGACATTAGCCATAAAACCTGAAGCCTGAAGTGTTGACAGGTTGGCTGATATTCAGTCATCAGCAGAGGTGTTTTGATGATAAATCCACCCTGGGGAAAACTGACTCTTTTGTTCTCTACACATTGATGTCCTTTGAGTCGTGGATGAAAAGAGTTGATTAATTAGAAATGATATAAGGAATGAAGAGTAAAGCAGCAGGAATCTGTTTGTCCTTCTCATGGCTTAGAGGGACAAACAGATTGGATGAGATAAGTCAACATGGGAATTGAAGAATGCAGAAATGAAGAACGGAAATGAGCGACTGTGAAATGAACTTTGAGAGCATTAAAACATATTGAAGAGACGACCCAAACTACATGTTAGATAACCGATTCTGCGACTGGACTTCTTGTTTCTTCGCTCTGATGGGGAACTCTCAGCAGTGAGTCAGTCCCCTCCCTCATCAACAACCAGCAGTTGAAGATGTTTTGTTCCTCTGTGTGTGAACAAATGTAACTATGACTATGAATCACGACACAATGCTGCTTTACCAGAAATCTGTGGTGAGTAATAGATAAACAATTGGTTCAAAGCTTGCCCAGTCACAAGTTTGTTCTTAAGAAACCCCCCGCTCCGTACATTCACTTTCTATCCCTATGATGTGTAATCACCACCAAGTCAGAAAACAGGAATCTGGTATCGTTGCACAACAACAGGACTCACAGGCCAAGCTTCTTTGACCTGGTTCCAATCTAGATCTCCATACATATAATCCTTTCATATACTAGGCCTCACGATCTGATTTAAAGGAGCATTATACTCGGATATCAGGCACTGGTGTATCATCAATCTGTGTTGTACTGTGCATTCCAGGATTTATTTCTGACACACTCTTGTAATTTATTTCTTGCTGTACATTTACCAGAAATCCCTCTGACAAACTGCAGAGACCTTCCAATAAACAGAGACTACAAACAGACCTTTTGATAAATAGTAGAGGCCCCGTTATACAATATCATCACAATGCTTAAGTCACAATAAAATATTATTTTGATTTTAAACATTTTGCGATATGATGAGTTTGCATGAATTGATACATTGTGATTTATAACCTTTTTTCAGCTGCAATCTATGTCCTTGAAGGGAAAAATGGTCAAGATTTAATGAGAAAGTTTTCAGTCTGTGCATCTCACTTTAATCATATTTATTGCAGCAAAATGGGATTCTGAAGCAGACTCACTGACCAACCAATCCTGTTGACTGCAACCTCTGCTGACCTCACCAGAAAAAAACCTCAACACTATCTAATAGGCAAAAATCTATGCTGGATTTATTTTTCCCCCAACCTTAGTAAAATACATATTTTCTCTTTGGTGGCAAATCAGAAACCACTCATATGAATGTCTTATCAGGTGCAAAGTGTGTACTGCATGATGCATGTATTAAATTGCAGGGTAACCATTATTATATTATTAATTTAAAGGCAGAGTGGGTGGGATTTGCCTGAGCTCTTCGGTGATTGAAAGGGACTGTTTGTTTGAGTCTGTACACTGTTACAGATATATTATGCCTGTAATTTAAGCCATGAAAGACACTGTGGTTCGACTAATGACATATTCTGACACACAATCAAATCACATGTGTCATTTTAAATAAGCGTTCAGTGTTTCTTGGAGCTTCTGAACCCTGGAGAACTTGCCTGGACATGCCTGTAGTCAGTGTGGATGAACAGAGAAAGGCCAATAACAATAGTTAAACCTTAGTAACTAAGCTGAAACAGCAAGTTTTTCCAGTCAAGAGAGGAGAGGGTCACACCCCTTACTCATAAACACACATACTGGTCTGTTGAGGCTACTTGTGAAGAAATGTGCCCCCCCCCCTCCCCTTGAGATGGAGATGATATGATGATGATGATCGTCTCCCTGAGGGATGTGATTCATACAAAATGCTGAGTTACGAGAGAAGCATTAAAGAATTATATTCGTGCGCCTCATTTCACACATGCCAATTGATGCCAAAACCACGGAACCAGCAATATTTTAAGAAAATGTAGCTATTTAGGCAAACATTTTTGTATTTTACAGCCACTGGAATGGAATACCAATGCCACAGAATATCTGTTTTAATATTATTATCAATAATAATTCATTTAATAAAATGCAGCTGCAGAAAAAAAGAGCTTTGGTTGCTGGGTCCAAATATGACTGGCCAAATACGTACCAAAAGTGTTATGGGGTTTGTGCCTTAACTACTACTTTGTGTTGATTTTGGACTCTCGAAAGAATAGATATACTTCCCATTGCACACGTCAGATGCTTTCAGGGCATTTGGGCCTTTACTCTTCCATCCTGACAGCATAACAATTTCTCAAGATGTTGAGAAAACATGATAAAGTATATTTTGTGCCATGACTGTCAGTGTAGCAGGAGATGTTTATGCGTTTTATGCCTAAAAACATTCAATCAAATAAAATTTGGCTTGCTTTGTCACCTATTTCTCCAACATTGTTAACAGGGGACATTAAAAGAAATCCAAGAATTGGATTCTTATATTGAGCAGTAAACAGATTTAAGTGGTGATGTCTCTGAATTCACAGTACACCTTGTCAACCTCAGACACTTGTTAGAGGTTTGGGGTATTACTGCCCGTTTTGGGCTCTTTGCGACACTTAATAACAATGGCAGCACATGATGCCTCTTTTTACATTACAATGAGCCTCTTACTTAGCTGTGATAAACAGAGCCTCATTAGTTACCCAGATACCTTTGACAGGTATCTGATTTCTTTATCTATGCAGGAATGTCTAGATGTGACAGACTGATGATTACTTTCACTACAGAGACAAAGGTGAAGTTGATTGACTCGTTTGTTTGGCACAAAAGTGAGAGGAGACGTCTCAGGTGGAGACAGCTACTGGATAAAAAACTTCGCTGTCACCATCCAGACGGGAGCTATCACATGCTAATCAATGCTGACGATAGTTTGGCTGGATGATTACAAAAGATGTCGGGCAGCTGACAGAAGAGGGTTAATTTTATCATTGCACTGACATGTCGCTCAGCTGGGTACTGTCACTCATCTGAGGCATCATAAGCTCATCCAGGGGTATGTCATGTATTTGTGTACTCTGCAGAGTGAATGCAACACGCAGAGGCACACATAAATAAACCAACTCACTTATGCTGTGTTTGTTTTAAAGATAACTAAGGGATGATCTGCTGGAAATGAACAGACGTCCATGCAGATGGGTATTAAGTCAGGTTCAAGTGGGTCTTTAAATAGTCAGAATACACATCTGGCAGGATGGCCTCATTCTCTACCCTGCTGTGAGAAGTGCTCTACTACTCTGGAGCACCAGAACTTCAGTAAGTCACATTGCGTCAAACATAGCTGGTATTTGAAAGGTGTCTCAATGCAATTAGGTTATGTTTAGTTTTGCTAAATATTTTCGCTCCTTAAGCAAAGTCCTTGTTTCAACAAAGATTAATATAAAAAAAAAAAAAATGTTTGGGTAGGAGCGCTCATTGAGTGCCACCTTTTAAATGATCCACAGATTCATTGAGTTTGTTTGTTCTGATGAGGATACATGCACAAAATCATGAAAAAAAACTCCAAGGCTCTCACCTTTAAAACAATTAAAAAGCCTTTATTGTTGCAGCATGGTCATGCTGGACCTTTAAAAACAAACTCTGACGCATTTCAGCATCATGCATTTGTCAGGGGATCAAACAGGATTAATTCGATTCAGTTCATAGGGGCTTTATTGGCGTGTGAAACAGATGTTGCCAAAGAGTGGCATCAACAACGTCAAAAAAGTACATTAATCAATATAACATTGTTTATGTGTCAGGCAACGGGAGAAAGAGAGCAATGAGATGAGGGGCTCATGGTTGTGACAGTGCAGAATGTAAACATTAAGTTTGTCCTCCCCGGTTGAGCTGTAACCTCTCATCCGTGGATAGATGCACACTTCCTTCTGCACAGTGACAGAGTTGGTGGATGAGTGAGTGATTAACAAGGTCAACTTCAGCTAAGCTCATGAGATGAAGTTTGACTTTATGAGGCGAGAGCTCTTCTCCATCAAACCTTAATAACTTCTGCACCTGAATCCTTCAGATCATGAAAGAACTGACACACCCCAGTTTATTTAAGTGCAATATATGAGACAGTCAGCAGCCTTTGGCACAGTTAATGTTGCCCACGGTACAGTGATGTCACCTGCAGGTGAAAGTGACACTGTTGTTTTTGCCTCCTCCTCCTTTTCTTCCTTTGCCACCATTACATAATCCCCTCTGAATAAAGAACAGCGGATACTTACCTGCCTACTTTATTCACCATACATGGTGGCCCTATATCCCTTACCTGTGCTGAATAGTACTTAGTGCAGCAGCTTCTATTGTACCTGCAGGTATAGAGATGGAGGCCCGGGCCCCCTCGGTGATCCGGTGTCCTGTGTGTCTCAGGTTTCCTTTCGGGAACCCCTGGTATCTTTTCGTTTGGCCAACATTATGTGTGACTTCCTGTCTGTGGCAGGGATATGACTGGAGGACCTCTCCAGGGACAAGGTGGCAATTGTCTTCTTCTTTATTTTCTCTTTCTTTTCTTCTTGTTTGGCTTTTTTTTTGTATGTGTGTGAGTATGTTTTTTTGTATGTATGTATGTATGTATGTATGTATGTATGTATGTATGTATGTATATCTGGTTAATCTTTTTATTCTTCGATATATATTTTAGTGCAGCCATGTATTATATTACACCAAGAAAGAATAAAAACCCGACAATAAATAGAAAACTGTAGACACTATCTGTAACAACACTTAAACCTGAGTTTATTCTTTGGCATCCATGATGTAGGAACACTAGATGGACCTTCTCAAAAGGTTAGATGGTGGTCTGGTGCCTACAGATACCAGGTGGAGACCTTAGGAACTTTTTTTTATCAAGTCAAGTCAACTTATTTATAAAACATCAGAGGTAGATAAATCACAAATTAATAAAGGAAACACTGATGTAAACATCACTACACATAGGCACAAAGAAACAACTCAAAGGCACAAGTCCAAAATTCAGTTACATCAAGAGGATTCAGATGTTAGTGAGTAAAAGTAAATTTTGAGTCTTGACTTAAGAGAGCCAGTGGAGGGGATAACTCTGGTGCAGAGGAGGATGCTGTTCCACAGTTTGGGGGCTACAACAGCAAAGGTGTGGTCACCCTTGAGCTGAAGTTTAGATCTCAGGACAGCCATGACCCCCAAATCAGCCAACCTGAGGGACCTGGAGGTAGAATAAGGGGTTCGGAGGTCAGCGATATCGGATGGGGCTGGTTCAGGGCTTTATAGACAAACAGCAGAAGCATAAAATCAATCTTGAACTGTACTTATAGCCAGCAGAGAGAGGCCAGAATAGGGTAATATGGTTTCTCTTCTGGGTACCAGTCAAAGTCAAAGAAAGTCAAAGAAAACTTTATTATCCCTGAGGGGCAATTTGTTGTGCAGCCAGCAGTCTCACACACATAAGTCAGGAGTCTGACTGTGGCATTATGGAGCCGTTGTAGGCAAGACAGGGATGACTGACTAATCCCAGTATACCAGGAGTTGCAGTAGTCCAAGCGGGAGGATATTAAGAAGATATAAAAAGAAGGATATGAAAAATACAAGTCTCATATGCCTACATATTCAATGTTTACTTATGGCTGCAATCAACCATTCTGTATATAGAGGCCATAAAATGATCCTTGGTGCAATTCCAATGTAAGAAATAATTAAAGGACCAGTACTTAGGATTTATTGGCTTCTAGCGGTGAGCTTGCAGGTTCCAAACACCTTGTCTTACTACTTCCAAGGGCGTAGGAGAACATATGGTGGCTGTAGAACTCGTGCAAAATGTCAAAGGCCGTGTCTAGAGTCAGCGTTTGGTTTGTCTGTTTTGGGCTGCTGACAAAACATGACGCTGCAACATGGTAGATATAAAGAGCTCATCTTAAAGTAACAAAAATACAACAATTCTTATGTTCAGGTGATTATACATGAATGAAAATATTAGTACAAATATTATATTCCATTTCTGCCATATTCTGCCAATAAATCCCTGTAAATTTTACACACTGGACCTTTAAGCCCTTGTTCTCTGTCAAAATGTCTTCCAAAGGCTCAGCTGAAGCTCAGCCTGAGTGAGTCAAACTGTGTGTTTATCAAACTTTTTAGTACAAAAATTCCCTGTGAGTCACTATCTCTTCACTGCAGCAAAGAAACACTTTTGAGACAAACACAAGTAGGGAAATTTGTATTCAAAATAGTGTAATTTTGGGTTGCTCCCACAGCTCTTTCAATATACATCTGAGCAGGTGAGTATTCTATTAGAACAGATTTGAAAAAATCTGAACCTATCCTCTAAAGCACGATACGGCCTGACAATGTACAACACTTTCAGCCAGCACTGTGGTCGTGTCAACACCAGGTGAAATCCAACACTGAACTATAAATCAGATGCACCCGCTGCTATACACGTTATACAGAAGCAGAAATCCACTTTTAGATATAAAATATCCCCACTTGTGGCCTCAACACACCATACGTCCCTCCATGATTCTCTAACCTCGTGTTCCCTTCACAAAACACCGCTGGTGTGCTTAATATTTAAACGTATTTCTGTGATCACACACTTAATGCCTGCAATGATAAAACCAATGTTTAAAGAATTAAACATTTCCATAGACTATATGCGGTAACGCTATGTGGCAGGCTGAGACGCAGTCTGCGGAAATGTTAGATTTAAAAGGTGGTTTTGCCCCGGGCAAACATTTTATCATTCAGGGCAGACAGGAAGCATCTGTGGATCACAAAAAACACCTTTCAATATGTATGTAGCTGGTGAATAACAGGGGGAAAAAAGTCACAGAATAATGTATACAGAGTTGAGGTCATGAATGGGGCTAGATGGAATGGTACACCAATAAATAAATCCATTTTTGCAATCATAAGTGGTTTTGTTGTTTTCTTTTTCCAAACTCATCCAGCAGATACATTTCTGTACCTCAGTTAAATGCATAGTGTTGAATTCTATCCCGACGTCAGTAAATGAATACGTTCTTTCAAACACATGTCAAAGTCCTTTCTGTCCTGCTCATTTTGTTTAGAAAAGGTTGTCATGTTTTCCTCAACCTGAGAAAGCCGAGCGCATCCTCGTGGGACTCTGGTAAAAGGTGAAACTCAAGACGATCTCTAGTTAGTGTAGCGTAGTTTAAAGCATCCTCCTTTCAGAGGCAGGCGGAGAAAGAGGGAAGGAGACAAATAGGTTCCCACCGGCAGAGAGAGGTCAGCTCTCCTGGGAAGCTTCTCCGCTATTCTCTCAGAGCGAGGTGTGCTCGAAAAGAGTTTTTTTTTTTTACGTGGGTCTGGAGTGAAGAAAAGGCTCCCACCCATAACCTCGCCGTCTGCCTCCGACGTGCACACAACATGCACCATCCCTCTCTCTCTATCACACACACACACACACACTGCATTAACCTGCTAATGGATTGACCCCCTCTGCCCTCTCCCCTTTGTTTCGAGGCACAGATCACTTTCCTCCGGCTCGATTGGAGAACAGCAGGCGAGCTGCGTTCCCTCACACACCCATCAAAATGTTCAAGAATAGGTGAACAACCTTTCATATACATTGTGTTGTATGGAGGGAGGCCTGTGGTTTCACGCAGGAACAGCAGCTGTGGTTTGCATGGTTTCAGTCATCACACATTTGCCTGCTGCACATTTGAAAGACCTAAACCATCAACAAGACCTGGCAGTTTCATGTCTTTATTATCTTAATATACTCTCTGGAACTCAAACTGAAAGCAGACAGTATTTTTTTTAATGAGGAAGCAAGAACTTATGTAAACATAATGCCATTTATACTTCCACATGCACAGGCTAGTCTTCTGCTCAAACTCATGACCTGATGTTGTATTTAATATATACAATGTTAAGAAAATTCAGATATGAAGATTCAGTTCTGTATCAAAATACACACAGTAATAATCAAATGGGATACATGTGCAAGATTTGATTTTATACCACAATAGATGAGTTTAGATTAATTTAAAAATATACATATTAACAGAAATAGGTGGGTTTTACGTGTAAAGTTGGATTTTCCACTTTTTCCACTATATGAACTCTTTATCTGTATGGGCCTTCCCATAATCTGATCATTCAAGAACCTCGGGAGGTTTTAGTGGTGGTTCTTCCTCATATTTCACTTCATTTTACAAACCCATCTTCTTCTTCTTCTTCTTCTTCTTCTTCTTCTTTTGAGGTTTTAGCTGACGTCCTTGATGTTGCATTACTGCCACAAACAGGATATATGTCATTAAAAAGGCAAGGGCTCTTTGGAAGGCAAGTGAAGTAAGCGTTTTGTTTTTTTTAAGGCAGACAACAATGCAAGAAGTGGAGTTGATTTTGTACAAGCGTGAAGGCGGCCCAAACGCTTTGAACCACTTCATTCCATTTATTATTTTCATTAACCTTCTGAAAAGGGCTCCAAGTGTACTTTAGAGTGGATGGATTTAGTGACTGTGTTTTTCAGCCTGAACACAACCTGACAAGTTAGAGCTGGTTTAGCAATCCCCTTTGTCCTTTAATCAGGTTGGGTATTATATTATTATTATCATGTTATCGGGCTAATTACATGCTGAAGTTGTTAGGAATTGAGTCAGGTTAAAACAGAACCCATGTTGGCTCAAGTGGGAACAAGTCTGATATTTATGTGACATTCAGGGCCAGCTGAAGACAGAGGCTATTTAGGCGCTCGCCCAGGGCGCCAACTTCTGGCGGGCAATGGTCACCCTCCCTTATTTTCTGCCTTGAGGAAAGAAAGAAAGACAGAAAGAAAGCCAGAACGACAGAAACACACTTTGCATCCCCGCTCATCACAGTCTTTCATCTGTCTTGGCCTGCATGAACTATGCGCATGGAGGGATGATGCAGAATGGGCATTACAGACCGGCCCGGTCTTATTCCCAACTAGTCAAAGATGCACATGATACCCGTTAGTGTAATGCTTTTAATGTATGTATTTATGAAGAAACGCATAATTAACAACTAAGTGATAATTCACATTATAACTAGGCTAAGTTTGAACTTTGAACTTAGTCACAGTTGGTGTAACAGGCTGCAGCCATTGTTTTGTCCTTTCTTGCAGCTATGTGCTTGTAAAAGGGTCTACTCTATAACTATCTAAATTCACTCAGGAAATATGCAAATCCTAATCTCGCCTAGGACATCAAAATGGCTAAAGCTGACCTTGGTGACAGCAACATTATTACTTTTAATATAATAAAAATTATAGTAGATTTGATTTATGTTAGGATTAATATTGGGTTTTTTATACCTCAAGTGAAGGCACAAAATGTTTTTCCATTGTTTCCTCTATGTCAAAACCATCATTGTTCCTATACAATAACATTTTTCTCACTCTAATCCTTTCAAAAGTAATCTGTTACTCTTGAACCTCTTTGTGCGATTCGGTATCCATCCTGTCTTTCCATTGATCTGAGCTGCTGCCTCACTCTGACCTTTCATTTTGAACAGATAATCCCTCTGTCCACAGACATGTGCGATGTTTGAGTGTGTGACGAACGCCCTTGATCCGCCTGGGTGAAGGATTTTGTGACAAACATGCTACCTCACACCGGCGTCTGACTCTACACGACCGCTTCAAAGGGATCTGGGAGACGACTAGAGTTTCACATTTGTCCGTCTTGTTTGGGCTTCAGCCCAGGAGTTGTCTCTCTGTGTTTAAATGTATTTGAGGAGGGCTATTCGTGTGTCTGTGAGTTTGTGTGTCCCAAAACATCATTAGTGGTACCAGTTGGTGCGCAGCGTCTGAATAGCTTAAACCTTTTGGCAGTGGTGGAAAAAGTACTGAGAATCTGCACTGAAGTACGAGTACTGTTACATTACTAAAATATCACTGAATTACAAGAAAAGTACTGGTGCTAGAAACATGTCTCATGTTTTTTTGGGGGCTATTGTTTTTTAATTTAAGTTTCCTTATTCAACAAGTTCAATGAGGTGCAATTACTGCCATTTCTAGACTATTGCTTGAATATTGATTAATACACTTTTAATTGTCCTGCTGCACTGCTTTGTTTTTCTTTTCATTGGTCCATCAGATGCAGATGTATACTTAAGTCAGAGTAAAAGTGCAGACTTGAAAATCGATTCATAAAAGTACAAGTACCCCCAAAAAACACTTAATTACAGTAATTTGAGTATTTATAATTTGTTACTTGCAGTCCTGGCTGGGAGTAAATGCCAATGCAAGCTCGTCATGTTACTGAAAGGTCAGAAGTTTCACCTCTGAATTGGAAAACGAGAACATAACTTAAGCCTTTTTGTTTAGATGTTCTTTAATAAGACAGTGAACACTTACCTGCTTCCTCACTGAGCATTACTTAAATGCTTAAGGTGGCCTGTAAATGCATCATAGAATATCTTGTCTAAACACACTCCAAGGCTGCGTTCACACTGAATAGTCTTTACATTCAATTCTGAACTGCTGATAAGTAGATATGTTTTCAGATGGGTTTTGTTACCATAACTACTGTATATTTGCACACCTTGTAGGCAAGTGTTTGTTTTCCATTCTAAAATTATGCACAGTACATTGCAGACGGAGTCAGTTTTTTGCAAATGAAGTCCTCATTTGATTGTCAAACAGTGTCTGAAATTCCGTCCACCCACAGATTTCTAACATGGAGACTTTTTGTAACTTCCAAAACTGAAAATAAGACACACATTGATTAACCAGGTGTGCAAGGGTGAGAAAGTGTGCATAAACTTCTTTATGCAGCTTTTTTTCATTCTTCACAAACATCATTTGTTTGTACGTCGTGAATGCGCTCAAGACAGATCATCTGTGATATCCCCATCTGAAAGATGATTGCCTGTTGTCTCTCTGTTCGATGATGGCATGGTTTTTGCCTCACCGTCAAGTGTGGCTTTTCAGAACAGCTGTGAACACTTTTGCTTTCAGACATGGTTGAACGCTACTTCGTACATACTAATTTGTTTCAAGCATTCCCCGACCTTAACCGTAGGACAGTGACAGTTCAGGCTTCAGCAGTTTAGCTTTTTAATTTTTTAAATCTCAAACAGAAACACATAAATTTTAGGGAGCACTTTATAAGACCTTAGCATTCAAAAATGACTACTACAGTCCAAATAATGAGCTGCAGCCATACAGTATATTAAATAAATTGAATCCCTAATAAGACAGCTGCAACAATTATTCGATTAATCGATTGGAAAAAAAAGTTTTCAGTCATTTTTTCAAGCAAAACTGTCAAACATTTGTAGGTTCAAGCTTCAGGATTTGTTGCCTTTCTTAGTCTATTGCAACAGTAAATGAAGAGTCTTTGGACTTTTGGTTGAACAAAAGAAACAATTTAAAGACATTCCTTTGGGCTTTAGGAAACATTTTACACATTTTTTGACATTTTATAGATTAAATGGTTAACTGATTAGAATATTCGGCAGACTGATCAATAATGAAAACAATTTTTACTTGCAGCCCTACCACACCTGACAGAAGTGACAGAAAAGACACTCCATTTCCTTCATGTTTTGATCATAAATTTTTACTTTTTTTCTGTTTTTGTGTCTCCATCTCTTCAATGCTAACAGTAACTTTTGCTTTTCTCCTGGATTGGATCAATAAAGTGTCAAACGTGGGTGGAAAACTTTTGGTTTCAGTGTGACTTTGACTAAAGTCAGCTATAAAGAACAGTTTTGCTGCCTGACATGGCTAGAGGGAGTAAGGAATTGTAACATAAGCCATGTGTCTGTCGCTGCTGCTCAGGTTATATGAGGAGGAGGAAAATGACCTCCAATTTTATGGTATGTTTGTCTTTTCGTACTTCACAATTTATGCTGATCTGTGTTAGCCGGAGCATAAATGTTTGTCACTGTCTTTGTCTGTTTATAACAGACGAAACGGGGGAGGGTTGTGTGTAGGGAGGAGGGCTGCGAGTCGATGAAATGTGATCCCATTAAGGAGCACCAACCACCCCCCTCCCTCCCCCTAACCCTCAAGGCCATTATAACTCTTCGCTCACAACCCCCCCCCCC
>JAJHUR010138652.1:532-11554 GCA_027495735.1 Lutjanus campechanus
GCTTTTATTTTGAAAAATTCACACAGACGTGACATTGTTTATTCTGATTCCCTAAAACTAAATTCACACTAATTATTATTATTATTCTTCTTTGGAGCAACAGAACAGCATGTTCAGTTTCAGCTTGACTGGTTATTAAGGCACATAACAAGAGCACATATGCCAAACTCCAATCACAAAATCTGATATTTAAATTGATCTCTCTAAAATTAAATTATACATGTGAGGAAAACAAGATTCAACACCAACACTGGTGTCTAGTTCTTCATTCAGAATACACAAAGAAGCAAGATATATCGGGGAAATGACCATAAATCTGCTGTCTTCAATCAACAGAAAAATACATAGAGACAAGAGTAAGATTTGGGTTAGATAATGTGCTTGTGGATCAATTGCAGTAATGCCGAATTAAAGAATCAATCGTGTTGATCAAAGAAACGTCTCAGGTTTTGGAACTTGATGTTCGCAAATTTCTGGATAATTGAATAAATATTAAATTGCAAAATCTTTTAATGGAGTTCGACATGTCACTGCATCAACAAACCAGCACTTTGTCTCCATCACTGCCAATATTACAATTAAATCTAATTAAAATCGGGTGCTTGAACCCTGTTATATATGCTTGCAGTTGTAGTTCTAGTAAAGACTTTAAAAGCATCGCTAATATATTTAATTAGAGGTATGAATTCACTATACTGGTGTTGATGGTGATGAACAGGAAGATGATGCCAAAGCAAAAAGGTAAATTATGTGCTCATGAGTCAATTCCAGTAACGCCGAATTAAAGAATAAATCATACTGAATCAAAAACATCTTAGATTTTCCAACTTAACGTATAAAAATCTCTGGATAACTAAGTAAATATTAAATTACAAGATATTTGAATGGAGTTCGACATGTCCTTATCTCCACAAACCAGCACTTTCCGGTTGCTCCTGGTTTTAAATGTTTATGTCAGAAGAAATTCATGACCGACCTGCTTTCCTGAGTTTGACCTGAGGCTCCAGGAGATCCTCCAGCTGCCTCCTCTGCCGCTCGATCTCCAGTCTGAAGCCCGAAGCCTCCTCCTCGTACCCGGCTACGATTCCGTCCACAGCCGCTAAAATCTCCTGGGAGGCGGCGGCGAGTCTCTCGGTGATAAAACCTCTCAGAATGTCTCCTTTAGACATTTTACTCTTTAACATTTTATATTCTAACTACAAACACTGTTTGGTTTTTTATTCGCTCTTTGCATTGTTTACTAGCGTAACGCGTTTCCAGGTTTGGTGCGTTTATAAATGTCGTCCGAGTAGAAACAGAGATCTGAGTTAACCGTTCCTCCTCTACTTCATGTTTGAGGCAGCTGTTGGATGAAGTATATTTCACTTTTAGCATATTACTCCTACTTCTCTATCATTTTAAAATTGTTTTTAATTTATATTTTATATAATGTCATTAATATAATAATTATTATGACCGATTTAATTTATTTTCACATTTTATAAACATGATTAATAATAATTAATAATAATTTATATAGATTTTTATTTGTTTTATATAATGCCATTTATTTGTGTATTTATTTATTTCATTTGTTTAAATGAATGTGGAAATATGACGACTCAAAAGAATAACCTATAACATAACAATAATAATGATATGAAATAATAATTATAAACATTTTGATTTATTGTTAGATTTATTGTTAATGTATACATTTGAATATGTGAATAAGCAACTCAAATTTATTTATATTAATATTTATTTTATTATGTATTCATTTTTTTAAATTTATATTTATATTTTATATAATTTCTGTTAGTTTTTCTTTTCCAAAAAGCATGAAACTATAGTAATGACATTATATAAAAATAAATACCTAAAAAAATCTGTAAAAAAAAAAACGTGTACATTTTGTGCTGTCAATCAAAATATAAACTAAGAAATAAAATTAGATAAAAATAAAAATAAGAACTGTATCAACACATGTCCTTGTAGACATTTAATCACTGATCTGTTCACTGTTTGTCCAAAGCAACAGCAGATAAGTGTAATTTGTGTTTAATTATTGAATGTAAAAATATTATCATGTGACAATAAAAATCTCACTTAAATAAAAGGCAGAAATATTTTAATGATAGTAGAGTTTAAGTTTTTATTACAGTCATTACTGTAGTGACAGACAACAACCACAGGGTGGCACCCCTGCACAGAGCAGCATGCTGGTAAACACACATTTATGATGGCACATGGTTTATAAACAGAGACAGAATATATCATTGTCTTCAACACTCCTCTTCCTCGTTCTTCCTCCTTTCTACTTTCTCTCTTTCTATTTTCACCGGCATGCTCGACTTCCTGGGCTTCTTCTTCGGTATGTGGTCACCTGACTCCCACAGCCGCTGCTGATTGGTCAGTGGGCTGGTAGAGGCCTGTCCTTGTTTTCCTTCTGTGACACCACAGTCATGTGACAAAGGTTGACTGCCGCGGTTTGCCGTGGTGATGGGGGCGGGGCCAGGGAGGGAAGCAGGTGCAGCGTGGTTACTGAGAGTGTGTGGACAGCGTTCGGTTTTCTCCACCACAGGAGCGACCAGGGGGACGAGGGAGGGAGGTGAGCCCAGCAGGGAAGCACTGCGAGCTGGGAGGAGTGGAGGAGGAGGAGGCGGGGCCTGAGGGTGCAGGTCGGACCTGTAGGCGGAGTCACTCAGGGTGAAGTTCTGGTTAACTTCTTGGTTCAGAGTCCGGGGTAGAGGGTGAGGAGAAGGAGGAGGGGAGTCAGCTTGAGGGGGGGTGTTGTCCCGGCAGCCATGTTGG
This sequence comes from Lutjanus campechanus, assembly GCA_027495735.1. NCBI lineage: Eukaryota > Metazoa > Chordata > Actinopteri > Lutjaniformes > Lutjanidae > Lutjanus > Lutjanus campechanus. The sequence continues at coordinate 3,326 of JAJHUR010138652.1, forward strand.
AGGTTTGTACGACCGTTTAACCCGTTTCTCAGGGTGTGTGCGTGTGTTAGTGTGCGAGCATCGTCTTCCTGTTGCCAAAGCATGTTGCTGATCTCTTTTTCCAAACGTGTGTGTACGGTTTTGCGACTGTTTTTGTCCTTGTGTATCTGTGTCTCAGTGTGCATGTTTGCGTGTAGGTCGGTGTTTGTGTTTCGGTGTGTGTGGACGTCTCTGCTGGCGCCTGTGTGCAGTCGTGGATTCGGGTTGGCGCTGTGTCGGTTTCGGCTGCGCAACGAGCTGAAGACCATGGTGCAGCCCGCCACCGTGCAGCGATGTTTGATCTTCAGGTGGACGGCGTTGTAGTGGATCTTCAGTGTTCCTGCACACACAGAAGGGAAATCTTTTGTTAAGATGGTGCTGACTGACGGACTTCACACAGCAGCTACAAGGACGAGCAAATCTAAACACACATCTTCACAATAACAGATGTGATTCCTTTCTGATGAACACGTCACAACACTACAGTGGTTTCCCCTGAAGTTCAACGTACATGAATACTTTGAAACCCCAAGACACAAAATAAGTAGAGGACCTCAAATTAACCCCTGTGGAACCTCAAATAACAGAAGATCAACAGTGGACAAAATAAAACCCTGTGGAACCCAAAGACACAAGATAATTAGAGGACCTCAAATTGAACCCTGTGGAACTCCAAGATACAGGCTCACCTGAGGACCTCCAATGTGGAACCCCAAAACAGAAGATCAACAGACCCTTTTACAGCTGACATCATCGAAGAGCTGCATGTGCATTTCAGCAACAGAAGTAACGGCCTCCCACGGTCATCCAGACAAGTTATCAAGCTCCAAAATGTTGAATTAAATGTTTTATGAGCACCAAAATCACCAAAATGTCTGGTTATTGCATGCACATCACATCGGAATTTATATTCTATCGGTCAACTTAATCAGCGGCGTTTATAGCTGCAAGATATTAAAAGTGTTGACTGGACTGAGGACGTGATCAAAACTGCTCACGTTTGTGGCGCCCATTGACAAGCTATCGTGGTCCGCTGTACGTTTGTTGCCAAACTGTGCACGCAGCTTTCTCATTGTTTACAAACTGTAAAAAGGTCTGTTGGGGATCTACAGTTGAGCCCTGTGCAACCCAAATACACAACCAGTGGACCTCAAGCTGAACCCTGTGGAACACCAAGACACAAGATTAGCAGCGGAACTGGAATTAAACTCCATAGAACCCAAAGACACGAGATAAGAAGAAGACTGAACTCTGAGCAACCTCCAAGTCACAAGTTCCCCCAAGACTCTTGAAGATGCGCTCACTCTAGAACCAGATATGTAGCAGAGAGGAGACACAGAAACCATCAACATTCTTACCTTTGTCATAGAAGCTTTTCCCACAAACGCCACAGCAGACCCTCCCCTTCCGACCTCCTGCAGGTGAAAGAGAAGGGAGGGAGCAGAGGGAAGAGGGGAGAGGACGGAGGGAGGACGAAGAGGATGTGAGAGGATGGAGAGAGGAAGAAAAGGAGGAGGTGGGAAGAGGACAGAGGAAGGAGGAGGAGAAGGATGGGAGAGGAGTGAGGGAGTACGAAGAGGCACCATGCAGCTTTTGGGAAACCTTCGGAGGAGAGGAGGAAGAGGAGGAAATGGACGGACGAAGCGAGGAGGAAGTAGGGATAAGTGAGGGGTTTAAGGAAGGAGAGAGTGAGGAAGTATTCCCCTGTCTGGCCACGCCCCTGTGAAGGTCAAACTCCCGGTCGTTGTCCAACATGTGGTCCTGGTGCCACATCGACAGGGTCGGGTTTGGCTTGTCAGGGTCGGCTTTGATTTTCAGAGCCGGTTCACCTTTAGATTGCTGAGAAATTGGATCATTCTCTTTCTCTCTTCTTCCTCCTTCCTGCCTGTGTCTCTCAGTCAGTTTGGTCCCACTGGGCTTCTGTACGTTCTGTGTTAGCTTACCGGGAGGAACAAGCTCCTGATAAAACAAGAAAAAGGAGGACAGGGTCAAACTAAGCGGAGAAACAAAACGCTCCAAAACGCTTTAACAATCTATTATGCTGCATGTCTTTGGACTGTAGGAGGAAGCCAGAGAACCTGGAGAGAACCCACATGGACATGAGAATTAAATGAATTACCTTGGTGGGAGGAACCAAGCAGTGGAAGGTGGAGCTTGGGAAGTGGAACGGCAGAAGCAAAGACTGTCCGTCTGAAATGTTTTCAAAATGGCGGACGGTGTCGTTGTGTTCAGCAGTACAGTTCTTCTTAAAACGGCAGACGCCGGCCACTAAACGTGAATCTCCTCCCCTCGTGTTCCTCAACACGCCTGGGGTCCCCCCGTTCCGCTCGATGAACGTGCTGATGTTTGACTGGCAGCTCTTCGGGGCGGGGTTTAGCTCCGGATCGGAGCGGTGACTGACAGCCGCCAGGCACTGAAGCGTCATCAGCTCGACGATGGGGCGCGTCTCGCCAAAGCGAAGGAACTGTTTGAGGATGAGCAGCTCTTCTTCAGGAGTGACCATCAACCAGCGGTCCAACACCTTCCCACTGGGGAACTGAAGAGAAATTAAACTTCAGATCAAAGTGTGGAAACTGTGTTGAAGTTTTAATTCATCTGTAAACCAAACTTTGGGAGCACAAGAGGACTGATTCATAACCGGGACATGTTAAAGATGCATACAGTCACATCTTAACTCTTTCACTCGCTCACTGACAAGATATCTCGTCAATTGCTATTTTCACTGAGGCAGTAGGGGACGCTGTGATCACTTGAAGAAGGGAACCACTGGAATTGAACAGCAGCAGAAGAAGATGATGTTATCCAGCATGAAAACATCAGTGCTCAGCTGCAGATCTGCAGGATAAAGGGCATCATGACCCGACCACAAAGCCTGGGGACAGGGTGGGGCTGCTCGCGCTGCAGTCCTCAGACCTCCACAGCAACCTGGACACAGTGAGGCTGCTCTCACCGCAGCCCCCTGGGAGAGACACTGCAGCTGCAGCACCACGATCTGAGCACAGAGCAGGGCTGCTTGTGCTGCAGCCCCCCAGCCTTCTCAGACAGTGTTTCAGGCAGCAGGGGAAGCTAAAACAAAGAGTTAAACTAGAAGATTTGTTCTTTCTTTTCATATATTCCATGTTAACACATTTATAGAACTGAATATTCTGTAGGTGGTGAAAAATCAGTGAATTTTGTCAAAAATGCTGGCGGGGGGAAAGAGTTAAGTTAGCTAATGTTAGCATAACTCTAGCTGTCTAGCTAGCTGGTTAAATAGCGTTGTGCTAACACTACCTAACATAAGATGTGACGATATATCATCATGTGACCATCTTCACAGTTTGGTTTCCTTTTCAAGCCGAGCACAGAGCAGATCTGAGTACAGGAAACAGGAAAGAAGAAAGTTGACTCAGGTTCTGTGAAAAGGGGCGGGACTTAAGAAGGGTAAACTTTATAAACTAGTTCAGGTAAACATCAATATCAGATGCAGCTGCTAATCCCATCATCAGTAACTATGAATAAAGCTCATTTTTTAACAGTGTATAATAGTCTGTGTTGTGTTTACCTGCAGCATGTAGCCTCTAACATAATCCCCCAAACTCCAGCCCAGCGTGTGCAGAATGTGTCCAACCTGAAACAAATATTTGCACAAATGTCAATAATAAAAGTTTTTCCATTAGCTGCTCTAAACGTTCCTAACATATAACCAGGTGTACCTGTTCTGGAGTGAGGACGCTGTAGAGACGGTCCAGCAGGATTTTTAGCCGGACAGGAACGGCCTGAGCTCCGTACAGAACCAGGGAGCTCAGGTCGAACACGAGCCCAGGCAGGGCCACCTCCACTGGGCCGCAGCTGGAGGGCTGCTGGGCCTGAAAATGGAGCTTCTCCAATGCTGGAGAGGAAACGGATGAATTATACCGTCATCTTCTCATTGGTCACAGTGACTCTGAAACTGAGATGACAAACCTGGAGGACTTGCTGCAGTTTTATTTTATTTTATTTTTTAAAAGTGCAAATAAAATGTTTTGTAAAAGAGGGCGAAGTTACATTACTGATGTTTCTAATGACAGAAGTGTAGCTGCAAGTTAAACTTCATAAAATGAAATAAAACATGAAGAAGAAGAAAAAAATCTATCAAATAAAATGACAAAATAAAAAATATGTACTTTAAAGTACAATGTAAGAGTAAAGTGCAGACACACAGAGGGTGACAGGTGTGTGTGTTTGTGTGCAGATGCTCCCTCCAGATGCTTTCGGTGATGTGATGACAGCGACACCTGACTTCATGTCACCGTAGCGACTGAACGCATCTGCAGTGTGTGTGTGTGTGTGTGTGTGTGTGTGTGTGTGAGTGTCGGTGGGTGAGGTCCAACATTGTGTTGTCGTCAAACTGCAGAGTTTCTTCTCAACATCAGAGTCACTTGGTTACTTTTGTCGCCAATAAGTTTCCACAATTTTACTGATTTCATAAACTCAAAAGTTGGTTATCGGAGCTTAAAAATTTGGAGTTAGACGAACATGTGAGCTTTGACTGCAGTTCAATTAAAATGATTGATTGAGGCCAAATCAAATATTTTAAGTACATGCAGCTCAAAATGTTCGTCCAACCCTCTCGTCTAATTTAAAATATAAAAACCATCATCTCATGTTCAACACACTTACTGTAGTTATAAATACAATAGTGTTTTTTTTAAATCTCTGAAAATATTTGTGTTTGAGGGACCTTTTTAGGGACCTTATTTCTCTCTGTGTGTGTGTGTGTCTCACCGTGAGCCACCCAGCCGTGTCCACAGCGATCACATGACCTGAGCTGGACACTTCCTGGTTTGAAACAGACACAGCTGCAGCTGGACACAGAACACCTGATGGACTGACGGACAGAAGACAGAAATAATCTTTAAATGTTTCTGTCAGACGGACGAGAGATTTAATCTCATGAATGTTTTATATATTTAAGTTGTGACCCCGTAACAGGACAGACGTGAAGAGCGTCTGTACCTCGTCAGTGTCCAGACTCGTCCTCATGTCTCGGTCCTGCAGTCAGAACAGAAACATCAGCTCAGCCTCCTGATTGGTCAAATTAAACTGAACCTCCTTCTGATTGGACGGTTCAGACAGTTACATTAAACTTAAATGAATCTTTGTGATAAAACTTTATAATAAGCTGAGAAAGGTGATGTCTAATAATTTTTCATTTATTTAGGATATAATTTTTCTTTAATTTCTTGTTTAAAAATATTATTTCTACATTTGTTTTTCTGACTTTATTCATAATTTAAAGATTTACACATTTATTAATCTAATTTCTAAATTCATTTATTGTTTTTATTGTTCTTTATTATTTATTATTATAGTTGAAATACTGAAAAAGAAGACGTCGAGTTACAAAAGCATCGACTAAAATATTTGACTTAATTATTATTATAATAAATGTAATATTATTTTTACCTTTTAGGTTTATTTGGAATTTTCTTGCAAATAATTTCTCACATTTTCATGAAACAATAAATCCTGCACTTTTCTTAATATATTTTACATTTTTATATATTAATGAAGAGTATAGCAATTAATTTTATTTTTATTTTTTATTTTAGATAAATATCAACTGATATCCACATAAACACTTTGTTATTTGAGCAGAAACTTTTTTTCTTTTTTCTGGAAGCTGATGAGTGAAATAAAAATATATTTAAATGTTTAAACATTAAAAGCTTCAATATTAAAATAAAATGTTTTTACATGTTCAAACAGAATTCATATCATAATTATTGACAAATGGATCTGGAGTTTTATAAATGATCAAAACATTATTAAACATTTGTCATTACTGTTCTTCTTATTATTATTATAAATATTATTATAGAAAGATTATTGAAATAAATCCACACTGACCTCAGTTTGTTGTTAAATTCTCCACTGATGAATAAAACAATCGTCTCTTCTCCTTCTTTACTTTCTTTCCTCCACGTCTGCAGATTTATTTCTCAGGATTTTATTTTCTTTTTCACTTCTTGTCTTTATTTTTCCTCGTTGTTCTTCTCGTCTTGTTGTTTATTTCTTCATCCTCTCTTCTTGTTTTCTGAGGTTTTTTCTTTGGTTTGCTCATGAAATCATTTCCGTCTCTTGTTTCTGTTCATTATTCTCCACTTTTCTCTCCCTCTCATGTTCTGAACGAACGCTGACTTATGTTCTCTTTTGAAGATTCTCCATCCTTTGACTCCTCCCACTAACTGAACCGAAGAGACGTGATTGGACGACGACTGACGTCTGAATGTTTGTTCAACATCTTCTCTGCTTCATTCTGTCCCCAGAGTGTGTGTGTGTGTGTGTGTGTGTGTGTGTGTGTGTGTGTGTGTGTCCAAGTTCAACCATATTTACAAACCACAAACAACCAGGAGGGTCAAAGGTCAAAGGTCAGAGGTCACAGGTCGGAGCAGAGAAAGAAAGAAATGAAGAAGAACACAACACCAACGTTTGATGCAGGTCAGAACATCTGTAGAACATCTGCACAGGTTGTTCTCTTTATGAACCTGCACTGACGAGGAACTTCTGCTGTTGACCACTGGAACATGAGAACAAACGTAAGAACCACTGAGAACTACACGCTACATAGGAGAACCCTTTTTTGTTCCTGTTAGAACCTTTCATAAAGGTTTCACTTGGAACTCTTTCAGGGAGTTCTACCAAAAACCCAACATAAAGGGTCATATCTAGAACCATCAGTAGAATTTTTCACCTAGAACCCCGGATGAGAAGTTGTTCTATGGTTTAGTGGCTCCACCGAGAACCCTCTCTGTGGGTTCTATCCAGAACCTTTCCACCTTCTTCTTCTTGTGCTAACAAAAAAACACCTAGGAGGTTCTATCAAGAACCTTTTAATGCACCAAGATGGAGAACCCACCTTGGGGTTCTACCATGAACATTTATATATTGCAAGGGTTTCACATAGAACAAACTCAAGGGGTTCTACTGAGAACTCATATATTCCAAGGGTTTTATCTAGAATGCACTCAGGTGGTTCTACCAGGAACTTTTATACATTCCAAAGGTTTTATCTGGAACTAACTCAGAAGGGTTCTACCAAGAATTGCAAGGCTTTGATCTAGAGAACCTCCAAGGGGTCCTACAAAGGAATATAAAAAGGTTCTCAGTAGATCCTCCTGAGTGGGTTCTAGATAACACCATTGGAATACAAAAAGGGTTTCTGTAGAACCCTCTGAGTGGGTTCTTGTTAGTACCTGAAGAAGGTGGAATGATTCTAGATAGAACCCCTGAGACAAGGTTCTGAGTCGAGCCAGTAAACCACAGAAACCATAGAAGGGTTCTCTGTAGAACCTCTCACAGGAGGTTCTACGGTTTATTGATGCTCCTTTTTTAATGATTGTGTTTAAATAAAGTTTTTTTGAGTCACTGTGTCACATGATGAACATAAAATCATTTCTCAGATCTGTGACTCGAGCAGCCGTCTGTCCTTGACGTGTCCGTCAGACTCGGTGTCCCCCGGGAAACAGCTTCCCCCTCTGGGAGGAAGGTTCCCCCCCTGAGGGACAGATTGAATCAGGGTGACAGTAGGGCACCTGTCCTGCCGCCACAATAAAAAAACCACACAAAAACACACAAACACACACAAACACAAGGTTAAATGATACATCTTTGTGTTTTCATCAGTATTTAAGTGGCTCTGCAGTCAGATTCTCCTGAATGTTCTGGTTTATCTGATTTAAACTGAGGATAAACCCGTCTCTGCTCTGTGGTGTCGTGGACACACTGTCACAGGTTCGATTCCTGCTGAAGTGTCTCCGAGCTGCAACAGAAGAAGAAAACCGACGTCAAAAAAGAACAAAGAGACACAAAAAAAATCTGAAATCTGCAAGAAGTGACGGCTTCGCAGTTTTTCTCCCCGGAGCTGAAAATGACCTGAAAAGTTTCTGATATTGTTGATCTGAGGTGTGTATGTACACACACACACACACACACACACACACACACACACACACACACACACACACACTCAGAGAGAAGGTAGGGCTGTTGGACAGGCTTCGTGTCTGCTGGGATCTGGTGGACCTCTTTCCTGTTTTGATGTCGTACTAATTAGAATATCAGACGATAACGCTCTGTTAACGTGTGTGTGTGTGTGTGTGTGTGTGTGTGTGTGTGACACACTTACCATCCAGAACCTCTCAGAGGGGTCGTGTTTGAAACGCAGCAGCGGTACCACCTCCTCCTCGC
>JAJHUR010138653.1:0-18933 GCA_027495735.1 Lutjanus campechanus
GGCTCCGAGCTCCACCAAAATTGTCTGGGTGAGTCTACGAGCGTATTTAATCCTGATAATAAGGTCCAGGTGTCAAAAAACCGAACATAGCCTCAGCAATAGCCCGCACAAAACTATCCATTGCTGATAGCAAGCTAAAGGCTAACGTGAGAGCCAGCCAAATCAAGGCAGCACTAGTAGATCCGCTCCGAGCACATCAACTGACGTAGGCCTGCCTACCTAATTAGCATATTTACATTTCTGTGTGACACTGACACAGCAATAAATAAATGTAGAAATAAATAAATAAATGTGGAAATAAATAAATAAATGTGGAAATAAATAAATAATTAAATAAATAAATAAATGTGGAAATAAATAAATAATTAAATAAATAAATAAATGTGGAAATAAATAAATAAATAAATAAATAAATAAATAAATGTAGAAATAAAAGGATAAATAAATATATGTATAAATAAGTAAATGTAAAAATACAGAAAAAGCATTTTTTTATTACCAAAATGCCCTTGGTTTATCATTTATTCGTGTATTTAATTATTTATTTATACATTTATTTATTTATTTATTTATTTATACTTATGTCATTTTTGGTTCTCCATACCGACATGTGCCGCCGAACGAGCAGCATATCATTCCACAGATCGGCATATGCTGCCAAGCCAACAGTCGCGTCAGCCACTTTTTGATCTTGGGGTCTTTTGAACCAATTGTGCACTTCTTTTCCCAAGTGACCATAGTCATTTTTAAAATGTATTTTCAATGGAAAAACGGTCACTGGGAATGAAGGGCCCCATGCCTGTTTGCCTTAGGCCCCAAAATGATTAAATACGCCTCTGTCGACTTGCGTCAAATTTATGAGATACCTAATCACATTTTAGACTTACTATCACAGTACACACCATTTACTTTTATAATTCCTAAGTCTTTACTCAACAGAGTTTGACATGGGACGTTTAAAAATCAGTTGTAGTTTATTTGCATTTAGCACCTCATGTAAATAGTTGGGGTTCCCACTGAATAGTAATGACTGCCTGTCCAGGACTGGTGGTGTTCGGGCTCTTCTATTGTTTTCGTGTTTTCATTCATCTCCGCACGCAGCGCGAACAAAGGGGCGTCAGGGTCGCTCTCTGATTGGCTACTGGCCTGCTGTGCCGCGAGCTCCGCCACAACAGATGGACCTCTCGCTCGCTCTCTCCTCCACCTCCTGATGCACGCGCCCCACTGATTGTTTCCAACGGCAGGAGCGCGAGCGAGTTGACCGAGGAGTTTAACGGTAAACGGACAGTTCGGCCGCCGCACCGGGGAGAAGAGGAGAGGAGAGAGGAGGACCGGAGAGCCTGCGTCCCCGGATCTGGTGAGCCGAAATAGGAGCTCCAAAAGTGGGCAGGAATGAGAAATGAGCGTCGCTGTAGCTGAGTAGGCTGATCGTGATGATGTCTGCGGGCTGATGTGGCGATTTGGACTGGGTGTAGTTTGATAGCTTGATTGTTTGTACGAAACAACTCCTAGAAACATGTTGACAACATAAAATGCCAAACAGCAACATTTATTTCTTTTATAAAAGCACAGGCGACACACATACACACTCAAGATCTCGACTATCAGGCATATGTAGCGTATGTAATTTACATACAGTAATAATAGGTATGCTCCACAGCACTTTCTGTGATGCTCCAGTCTAAATCTTGAGCAGAATATTATAGAAATTTGGCATCTGATCACATTTGGTCTGGACCAGGGAGTGTGCTTAGCTATGTATTAGTAAAACAGGTTACATAACAAGCAATAGATAGTTAAGATTCCTCTCAGCACACATAAGGCTGGCTAGACAGAGGCAGTGCTTCAGGACAGAGACCCTCTGCCAAAAAGTGAATGCCTAATGTTCTGCCTTGTAATATACACCCGGTTATCATTTTAAGTAAACTTAGCTAGAAGTAATGCAGTTTAATACAACAGCACTACTACAAGTCCTACCTTCATGAAGCTTATAGTGTTTCATGTTTGTTCACTGTTTTAGAGAGATGTTGATTAAACAGTTTGGTCATTTAGTCTATCTGCAATGAGGGTGATTAAAAAACAATACAATTCAACAGTATGACAAGCCTCCAGAATGATCAGAAAGTTTAATCAACATCCCTAAATCATAAACTGGATATTATAGTTGGGATTCTTTGCTTGGCTGTTGGACCTGGCAAAAACTAGCAACTGAGTGTACTCTTAATCTTTAAAGGGACAGTTCACCCCCTTTTCCTCTGGCTTTCAGTTCTATTTAGCCATCTAGTTTAGGGTATCAAACTCAGTTTCATCCCGGGCCACACCAGGATTATTGTTGTCCTCAAAGGGCTGATTGTAAATGTAAGGCTGGGGCTATATAAATGAATGGTAGAAAGGGAGACGACAAAGAGTTTCAGGTTGTTTCAGTTTGTGTAGCGTACAAGCAAAGTTTCAAATACAAAATGTATGTTTGCTTAAAAATGAGATGATGGCATTTTGCTAGGCTGCTACTATTAATGTTACTAACTAACTAACTAACCATTAAGCTAGAGTGCCACTGCTGGAAATGGATATATGATGCTTAGAGGCTATATAGTGTATATTGACATCTAGCAGATGTCAGTGGAGTTTATGAACGCTGTCCTTTCATAACACAACACAGAACTGTATTGTGCAAATTATATTGTTTGCAAGCTCTTGCGGGACACATAAAATGAGGTGCCAGGACAGATTTGGCCTGCGGGCCTTGAGTTTGACGCATATGATCTAGATTGTTTTGGTGTGAGTTGCCGAATTTTTAATAGCAATGTCTCTTTCCAGAAATCATGACCTAGTTACTCAAGATAATCCACAGACGATGTGAGCAGTTTCATGCAGAAACTATTTTCTTTATAACATCTACTCATGTTTACATCCTACACTGTCACAAGCACAAGCGTCTCATCCATAAGTAGATAGATGCACGCTTCCTTCTGTGAGCTGATACAGTTGGCGGTAGTAGTTTAGTAGAAAGAAAATCGTTTTTTCGTGAAACTACATACAACAACATCTGTGGATTATCTTGAGTAACTGTCACTGAGGTCATGATTTCTGAAAAGACACTTTGCCGTTAAGTTTTTCAAATCCATTTTTTCAGCTCCTTGAGTACCAGAAGAGGTGCCATCTACTTCCATTATATTGGAGAGAAGGCAGACATCTCACACCAAAACAATCTAGATGGATAAATATCACTACCGGAAAGAGGAAAATTGTATATTTTTGATCTTGGGCTGACGTGTTTCTTTAAAAGCAATCAAATTCAACAGCACCAGAAGCCTCCAAAATGATCATAAAGTCGAATCAGCACCATGAACTGAATATTATAGTTAGGATTCTTTGCAGGGATTTGTACAAGACTACATTATTTGTACCTAGGTGAACCTGATAACATAGCAATTGAGTGTACTCTTAGGCAAGAGATATACTTGCTTTTAACTATACATTCATATATGCATCCCTATGCATCATGGATATCTTTACATATCCACCGTACATTTGGAGTTACATGTACAGGAACACATGGTCAAACAGCCTGTCAACTAGGGTTGCAAATAACTATTATTTTCCGCACCAACTATTTTCTCAGTTAATCGTTTGGTGTGTTAAATTGCTGATATCAAAAATATGGCCATCATAAGATGTCACATGGCGGCATTTTAAAATGTCTTGTTTTGTCAGACCAAAGATATTTGGGTTACCGTCACTGAAACTAAGAGGACATTCATGTTCTAAAAGCTGGAACCAGTGGATTTTTTGCAGTTTTTTTTTTTTTGCTTGAAAAATGACTTGAATGAATAATCAATTATCAGAATAATTGCAGATAAACTTTGTGTCAATGGACTTAATTGTTTCAGCTCTACAGTCAACGATGAGGCAATAATAGTTTCAGCTTGATGTGGAGAATCTGGGAGCCATATGTAGATCGAGCCTTGAACATTTTTGACAACCCCAGTATGCCTAACAAGGAGCAGGAGAGACAAACACACACACTATTTTTGGCTCAGTGTTGTGGGCCATAGTTGCTGGAGCTCAGATGTTTTTGGCGTTGCTATGACAATAGTGACAATAGTGAGGCAGAGCATTAGTAATGTGGAGGCAGGGGTGGTAGTGGTGTGTTTGAAAGCGGACAGGAGGAGGTTTGAAGCTATTCATCGTCCATTTCAGCCAAAGACTTTGACAGAGGAGGTTCAGAGGCAACAGGGCAAGAGGGCAGAAAACAAGTGTGCATGTGTGTCAATGACAGAAAGGAGAGTGGGGGGAGAGGAGTCAGGAAGTTGTGGTCATGAGTTTTAATAGCACAGTGGATGGCTTCTAGTCTTTCACAAGGGAGAACGGAGGAGAAAGCTAATGGGGAAAACAGACATGCAGCAGAGAGGAAAGAATTTCCTAATCAGAAAAATTGGACAGCTCACTGCCAATAAATTCAGCTACTGTGTTACGAAACAACTGAGCAGATGACAGCAAATGAGACATAAAGATACAGAAAAGGAGGGGAAGAGGGTGACTGAGCATTGGCTTATTGATGTTGTAATGAGGCAGAGGGGAATTCAGAGAGTCAATACGGTCTGCATTTAGCCTAGACTGTTGTCCAGCACAGAGAAGAGCTCCCTGATCTGAATCCAGGCTGGGTCAGCTGTGGGTCAGTCTGGCTACATTTACATGCTGCTATGGGCTTCAAATCAAAACGCGAAGACAGCTTTCTGCAGCCTAAGATAAGATATAACCATACGGGATTTCTTTATCCCAAGGGAAATTGTTGTGCAGCAGTTGCAGTACAAAGATAGCCTAGGAACCAGGCGAATCGAGCCGAGCTCATGTTTACATTTGGAAGTTAATACAGTTGTCACAATACCAGAATTTTAAACTGCAATACAATACTAGTCTAGAAAAATTATATTCCATACCTCTGTTGATACCACAACAAAATGAAAAAAAGTCCTAAGCACACAAAATAGGATAATTGTCTTTTATTAATTAACCACCTACACACAGTGCAGGTACAGAAAAAGCTTTGCGACACTGTAAGCCACATTTCAGGCAGGACAATGTTTGCATACCAATATTTACAGATACTTTTTACAACCGTAGCAGATACTAATTATGATTACATAATTCACTTTACTAAATTAGTCTGGCGAAGCCAGGCTAGCCCACAGAAGGATAGAGTGCAAATATAAAGAGTGCATCAATGTCATACAAATAAATTTCACAGAGATGAGGTCATCTGACATTATAACCCTAACTCTAATCATTAGTTGTTCTGGATTGTTTGGTTAAACATCAAGTCAGTGTAATTATACAATTTTAAAGGCTTTAATCTTGAGAAGTATAGACACTGAACATGGTGTACAAAAGGTCATGATAGAACTTTTATGTTGCTTTGTGAAAGTTAATTAAATACAGTTATGGAGATTTTCATTTATTTGTTAATTTAAAGTATTACATGTTCTGAAAAGAGCTGGAAAATACGGACAAAAATTAGATATTAACATCATTACTGCAACAGTTTTAGTTTTGTCATGCTTTGAAGCAATATTTACAATCCCAACAAGGTTGGGAAATGGTCTCTAACCAAAACATGAAAAGATATATGGTTATGATTAATGATAGACCTATTGGGCCGATTAATTGGCACATCTGCAGGCAGCCTCGTCAGTGTGGCTGCTGTGGCACAATGTTGGTGCTTCCATTTGTGTGTTTTGTGAAGGTGGCTCTGTGCTATAACTCTTGCATCCTGCTATAAAAGTTTGTCTAAATCTCCTCAGTCATCATTGGCTTTTCTAAATGTTGACATGTTTATACATTTAGATTACATTTGTATATTTAGATTGTAATGTACATGGAATAATGGAATTGTACATATCAGCATTATGTATCAACCGCCCTGCTCTCTAAATATCGGCATAAGCCCACAACCCAAGCCTTGTGCCACCCCTTTTTGACTGGTCAGAGCCGATACCACTGAGGACACTGAGGTCATGTCCTCAGTATTTTTCATGGGATATTAACTCAGATATGGTTGGTACTCTTCCATTCCATTCATTTTAGACTCCACATATTTCCATTTGAATCCTTTCAGGCAAACAAAATCAACAAAAGGACTCAGTATGTATCCACTAGACAACAACAGCATTTAGACCTTAGTGATGGTAGAATTAAAAGACCAGGACACCAAATAAAGAAGAAAAATATTTTTGAGACCTTATTTTTGGTGTCTGGGAAAGGGGGGTTGTGTTAGACGGGTTTTGACTTATGACCTCAGTGTCTAAAATTCTGTTCCTGGAACTGGGTATTGAACCTCAATACTTTTTTGGTATCATGTGACAGTACTGGCATCAAATATCTTGTCAGATTCATTGTCTTGTTCACTTCAGTGACCTTAATTAGCAGCAGCCACCAGCCAAATGCTGGTAAAATATGCAAGTGGCTGGTAGATTTGTTTTATTCACCAGCCAAAAAAGACACCTGCCCATTTGTAATTGTAGTTTTTACATAAACAAAGTTCTTGTGCAGCTGCTTATGTTAAGGTAATTTTACCATTTTTTGTTAATGAAAAACATGTGAATACATTTTCATACTTGTAGCCTAACCATTAGCAAAGACGTGTGTGCCATTCACCTCAGTAGGCGATGGTCACTCCACTGCTCCTGCATATGCATGACCATGGCCTTACAGAAAAATACTGAAACAATCATTTTGGTATCATATTAGTAGCACGAGTAAAACAAAACAAAACCCAGCCTTAACTAACTGAAATGTAGCCTTTACAGCCAGAGCAAGCTTTGTGACAATATTACACAAACCCTAGACAATATCTAGTCTCATATCACAACATCAATACTGCACTGTAATATCTCCCAACTCTATCCTCTGAGATCTTGAGCTGAAAAAAACATGAAAATCCCTACTGGATATTATATTAAAAATACAGACTCATCAAGTCTAAACAAGTCTGTTTTTCTGCAAATGTTTCATGAAACAGGGTAGCACAGGACGGAAGCATGTCCGAGCAGGAACTTTAAAGGTTAGGTGTATGATTTGATCTTATTGCAGGAGGTAACATCAGGAACAGTTTTGTTATCAGATGACAATTTAGTTGACTTAAAGTTCACATTGGTCATGTGACTTGCCAGACAATTACAACATTGTCTTGGTTTGACAGCTGGCCACATGTCTGTCTCAGACCACTGGCATCAGCCGCTAATGAGTCTACGAGCACAGCCGCCCTTGACCACGACCGCAGTATTAAAGACTAATGATTTCCATTGTGTTGGTGAATGGTTAGCTTTTGAGCGCTTGACATGGCTAATATAGGTGATGAAATATTGATAGACCTTGGCAGGGAGCTGGGCTGATTGGTGTTTAATATTTAATTCATGCACAATAACTGAACACATTTATTTCAGAGATTGACAGCCTCAACTTATTTATCAGCATTGTGTGTTTAAAGCAGCTACATTACTCTGCTTGTCGGGTTTTGAATATCTTTGTTTACATTATGTTTAGATAAGAGAAGGCAGTTTATGTGTGTGCAGTCTTATCAGTGTTTCTGCCCGTGCTCTTTATTTGGGTGTGCATGATAATTAATCCGTGTCACTTGAATTGAGGAAGTTTTGGGCTGTGTAAAGGCGAGTGTCAGTTTCCTGTGAGACTGACTGAGTAAAGGAGGAAGTGCTTCAACGGAAGGGGAGCACTTCCTTTAAACACCCCCACTCTTCCCTCTGTGTTCGCTATCACGCTTACAAGAAAAGATCCTGAAGTAACTGACACCTGAGTGAGAAAACTGTCTGAGGATACCTGAGGATATATACATACAGCAGAGTCTACCTGCCTAACATTTCACTCTCTCTCTCTCATCCTCTGCAGCTCCCTGTGTTTGGTGACTCATTATCACACACTTCACTACGGTAAGATTACTTGTAGTCCTTTAACTGACATTTATACCATAACTCTTAGGCAAGTATGTCTCTCTGACTTTTAATTTTAATATTTTGTTAGCTGATATGTTGAAAAATCAGTGACTGTGTTATAAGGGAGTAATCTGGAAAGAAACTTTTGAAACTAATGAACAGATAAACACTGATTTCTCAAAGTTACTTTGTTGTGTTGAGTGAAATCTGCACTGATACTGCTAATACTGTTTTTAAGTAACCAGTAGACAGATAACCTATGTTTGGAAGGACAGGTTGCAAGTCGCTTTGTGAGGCTGTTTTTTGGCACAATGGTGTTTGAGCTAACATGCTCACAATAGTAAAGCTAACATGCTGATGTCAGGCAGGTAATATTTAGCATGGTCACCATCATAGTTTAGCCTACTAGCATGCTAACATTTGCTAATCAGCCAAATACAACTGACATTGACAAATGTCATTAGTTTTGTAAGTATCTGGAAAATCTCTCATTTTAGCAGCATCAGCAGTGGAGTTAAGGGACCTGCTAAGGCAAAGAACCGGCTAATGATGTGTTTCCTAAGGAAACATATCTATATGAAAACTTGTTGAAATATTTCACTAAAAGCAAAAAATGTCAACCTCATGCTTGACAAAAGGTCTACAGGATTCACCCTCTGGGGACCATGAATGTGGTGGACAGATGGACACACTGACATTGCCAATCTTAAAGCCACACCACCGGTGTGGCTAAAAATCTAAAAATGCAAAGTCTAAATAAAAAATAAATTTTTTTAAGGATAGCAACTAAACACATTGTTATTATCCTTTAAAATGGTCTGTGTTTAAATGTAAGAAATACAGGGAAAGACCATTATTCCAGGAAAAATTCACTTTATGGACCAAGAGACAGCATGTAGTGTCTGTGTAGATAAAACTATGATATGAAGGCATCATGTGTGCTTCCAGTAGCTTGCTCAGATAAATGTTTAAGCAGCTGAAATGATTTGGCTCTGCGGGTGGCCCATGTGTCCTGCACCTGTTCATCTCCTCCCGGAGGCTTCTGTCCTGCCTCCTCTGCAGACACACAAAGACAAACATACACACTCATTCAGGAAAGAGGGAAGGAAACTCTGGCTAAGTGCCATTTAAAACAGCTGCATGTATGTGTATGTGCATGCATTTTCAATGCATGTTTGTGTGTAAGAGAGAGACAAAGACATAAGGAGAGAATTAAAGGGGTGACCGGAAAGAAGACCCTCTTCTTCCTCTTGTAGGCATGAGGAGGAAGAGAGTGTTTAAAGCAGCTGTCTCACTCCATCACACGCCAAATGTTTTGATTGTGTAGTGCGACAGGCAGTAGTGGTGGTTTAACTGTTAACTGTGAGATGATTTGTCTCTTGAAGGAAATTCGCTGACAGGAAGGTAGATATGATCTGCTGTTATTGTTTACTCTACGGAGCTTTACCTCCTCCTCCTCTTCCTGCAGTCACTTTGCTTGTCTCTGGGCTGCCCTCTTCATGTCTGTTGCTTGCTGCTGGTCATGAGGAGTCATGAGACTGAATCAGATGGATGAAAATTATTAACTGTCTGTGTTGCCTCTTTGTCTCTCAGCTCCTCTCATGATTACTGAGAATGGATGACACACAGTGCGGGGTTCAGATTGGAGAGAACAAGTTCATCAGCAAGTAAGGATTAAATGTGACACTGTTTCTCATATAAGCACAGATACACGTATATAAATGCCTGTATATACATATGAAACAGTAGGAACAAGTGGGGGTTTCCTGGCACAACTTCACCCACTAACAAGGTGCACGGAGAGAAGAAAAATGTCCAGAAAGAGGTAAAACTCCAGCAACACTTGTAGTACTAGGAACAACTTTATTTGTAGACCGACGCGTTTCGGCTCATCATGATGAGAAACGCAAATAAAGTTGTTCCTAGTACTACAAGTGTTGCTGGAGTTTTACCTCTTTCTATACATGAAACAGAAAGAAATTAAATAACATGTCATGGTATGCTTTTAAACTCATGGCAAACAGTCTGACTTGTGACTTGAGCTTTTTAATCCTTTGGTATGTCTATGGTTTAAAATGACAGTCTGTGAAATAGTGATTTTAAAGCACCATTCAGTTGATTTTACAGGCTTTGATCAGTGCACTGCTAACCATTTCCCAAGCATACATACATTTAGTGATTCATTTATTGATTTAAGATTATAGTGTAAGTAAGTTTGTCAGTCAAATTGAATTTGGGTGTTTAGTGCAAAGATGTTTTTTTCTTCAGTTCAGTGCCCCACCAAACTCCTGTATCAGCCTACATGAGTGTGTTTTACCTGTAAGACTCATATTTTATTGTCTTTCTTGCCATCTGATTTACACACAGTCAGAGATAGTAAAAGTGTGTGTCCAATGAGTGATTGGTCCATTACAGCAGCAGGTACAATCCATGCAGTCTGAGGTGTGGTGAAGTCGAGCAGAGTGTATTTGACTGAGTTGGAAGTTGCCAAGATGACACCGATACATTAGAAAGTATAGATATATTTCATGCCTGCAATGTCTGATAAAAAATACTACGAAGTATTACTTCAAGAATGCTTCCCTTGACATGATAGGTATTGAAGTAAAAAGAAAAGGTATCAAATTAAGTACTCAGTTAGGATTGGTGCCGATACCCAGCCCTAGACAATCAGGATGATGTAATTACAAATAGATTGTAAACCTATGTGAAGAATGGATGTGGGAGAATCTTTAACAACTTTAGATGTCCCCAAACAGACCTAAGACACAACCTACTCTCCACCATGTAGACCTGGAAAGAGATCACACAGATAGGAGAAAAGGAAAACACACACAGAGGGAGAGAGCGATAAGGACAAGATCCAGAAGATCCAGATCCATAACATCTGGAATGGGGCACTGATAGCCAGTGGAGACTGAGCAGTCCCACAATGGCCCGACAGCCTGAATGAAAAGAGAGGAAAAGGAGAAGAATTTAAGGAGACAGAGAGAGCACACATCTGTGATTATGGGACACAAACAAACGCAGGGTTGGAGAGATGCAGGGGCTTTCAGAAAATTTACAGTATTCCCAGCCCATATAGGCCTACAAGACAGTATAAAACAAACAAGATGATCACAGGTTAATTCATAATGTACAGATCCAGATCCACAAATTCAAAAAAGAACATTTTAAAACATTTAATTTACACAACAGAAACCTCTTATTATGAGGGATACTGTGTTCTCTGACTCAGCTGCCCCCATTTTTAAACATCTCACCAAAACCAAAATCTCCTCATTAAAAAGCCAACTCAAACATGCTCCCTTCAGACAGCCAGAAAAAAACAGGATTTTTCAACATTTAAAAAAAAAAAGTGGTCTCCTTAGGTCACTGTCTTGTAGCAATAAGTGCCTCTTCATCAGTTAGCAGGGAGAAGGGACTGCTATGTAATTCAGTCCACAAGGTCCTCTACTATATATTTAGCCATAGTTTTAATTTAGTTTTATTACATGGTAATTTAGTCCTGTAAACACAGGTGCTTGTTGTTTGCTCCAGCATCCAAAGGTTATGAGTTGGTTGCAAAAAAAAAGTGGTGCATTCACAAGTCTGACCCAGATTGCAAACAGGAGGCACAACAGACTTAAGGCTGGATGATAAACCTTTATTACTGGTTATTACCTTTCAGTCTGATCAAATTGTAATAAGATGATGCTATCACATTAACTACAAAACTCTTAACATTTGTACTGTAGCACTGACAAGTTCCAATTTCTGATACTTTGCTTTTTAATGATCTAGCTCATGTTATTATGAGCTAGTTTTTCCATTTGGACAAAAGTGTCATCAGAATCAATGCAGTCTAGTGTTGTAACATTGTTTCTACTATCCAAATTAATAATTCCACGTAACCTGTAATTAAAATCTGACAAAATTATGTATTGGAATTTGTTTTACATATATGAAGAGTTTGGTGTCATGTTGCTCCATGCATAACAGTGGAAAAGAATTTGTTGATTTAAGAGTTTAGAGCACTTTAACATTTCTAAAACAGGGTCTGCTTCAGTGCCATTAATGAGCATGTAAATGACAAAACAACTAACAGTGTAGTGTAATGGCCACAGTAATGAATTTTGTTATAATTATTATAGCCTTTATTTAATCAGGCAATATCATTGAGATCAAGATCTCCCTCCCAAGAGAGACCTGAGTGCAGCAGGAGAAACAGAACAGAGCGACAACTAGGGGTAGATGATCTGGCCAAAATATAATGCAGGCATGATCTAAAGTGTGATCTTTTACTCTCACTTTTGAAAGAGCCTGTGAGTTACTTCATTTGCACCATTGCACCACAGGTTTCAAAATGGTGAATAAAACCTGAAGTTGTGATTCCGTAATTTGAAGTTGTAACCAGAAACAGATGACATAATCATAAAATAACACTTTTCAAGTACTCACAACTCAATTGCATTGTTTGTAATACGTCAGAAGACCCACATGTAGTAATTCGGCCAGTCAGAATTGCCATCTGGTGGGCTGCATTGTTCAGTTGGTTTGTTCATGTAGTGCAGATCCACTAGTCAATGAGGTTATGTAAAGTACAGAAGTACGATTCAGCTGGAAAGTTCATTGTGGCAACCGTAGATTATGATCTTGATCTGAAAATGGTCAGATTGCTCATCCCTACAAACAACAAACTAAACACAGCCAGTCACTCACATACAAACTCATACAAACTGCATCAGGAACAGAATTACCTTTCAAACTGTACTGACATTAATTAAGGAAGAAATCAGTCTGACCACAACACGATGGTCAGGAATAATGTGGAGTACACATGACTTGTAGTTAGTGGGCTGACATGGGAAATCAGCAGCACGCTCCTTTAAACAGCATTTACTCCTCAATGATTTAACATCTCTGTCTCCAGGGCAACAGTCCTCTCACATCTTAAGACGTACAACCTCTACTATGAAGGACAGAATCTACAGCTCAGACACAGAGAAGTGGGTATTTACAACTGTCTGTGTCTGTGTGTGTGTCTGTGTGTGTGTTTGCTCTTAATTTAATGTTTAATCCTCTTCTTCAGAAGCATCTTAATGTCTCCACTTCACTGTCTGTCCGTCTTTCTGTTGCCCTTTTTACTTTTTCTCTCAAGCCATTTGAAATCTAATACACCCTACCCGTCCTTCCGTGTATCCCAAAGGAGTAATAATTGGCCATTGTGTGTGTGTGTGTTCTCTTCTCTCCCAATAGGAAGAGGAGGAGCTGATCGTTGAGGGCTTGCTGAATATCTTCTGGGGTCTGCGGCGGCCAATCAGGCTTCAGATGCAGGATGACCACGAGCGAATCCGACCGCCCCCCTCATCTACGTCCTGGCACTCAGGTTGCAATCTGGACAGTCAAGGGTAAGAGGTCCAGACAGATCCAGTTTCACCTCACTGACCGGAAATGGTGATATACTGGAGGTCAGCCCAGACAGATATAGATTATCTATTTTGTCTGATGGACAGTGAAATTAAATTTGTGTCACTTGTCACTTTGTTAATGTATGGCGGTATTGCTTGATACAGAAGGCTTACATCATGATTTCCACAGTTTGCTAGAACCTTTGATGACACACCAATTGGCAGTGGTGCTCAGACAAACGTAAACCTTTTAACCGACACCTCTGACTCAGTTTTGGATTTTGCCCTAAGCTACCACAGATCAATTTGTGTCAATAGGCTTGAGGCCCCATTTTCAGCACTATAATCCCATTCATCACAAGAGGCTGTTCTTGTTCCAGGGATAACTGAGCACACAGCTGGGTGCTTCAGGGACAAAATGACCTTGAAGTAACTAAATCATCTTTACAACCACAGCTGTAAAGTGGCTTTTTATTAGGTCGGACGCCAGTTGGAAATTTTCAAAGCAACATACAGACAACTTCCCAAACAAAGAGCTCTGACGAAGTCAAATAATCCATACTGGTATTGGTGGTACATCAGTTAAAAGATATTTTTTAAAAATCAAAGGAAATACTCTATAAAATCATGGCAGCATAGCTCAAACACAGAAAAACTTCTGCAGCAAAGAGGAACAGCTGTCACAAGTTGAAACTAACCAACAGGGATGTCACGTACTGTATGTGGTGTATAAGTGGTTCACAAAGTGCTGCTATTGGCAGGAAATATAATAATAAGACTCACCTCTTTTATCTGTGTTTACTGTAGAGCTGCAACTAATGATTATTTTCATTTTCAATTAATCCACCGATGATCACAACATTAACAGTAACAATTACTCAGTCAATCATTTAGTCTATATAATGTCAAAAAATGAAAAATGCTCCTCGTAATTCCCCAGAGCCCAAAGTGACATCTATAAATTGCTTCTTTTGTCCAACCAACAGTCCAAAGACTTTTCAATTGCTATCAAAAATAACAAAGAAAAACAGCAAATCCTTACATTTATGAAGCAGAAAACAGCAAATGTTTGACATTTTTGCAAGCAAATAGTTGGCTAATTATCTTTTGACTGACTTATTGATTAAACAACTCATTTCTGCAGCTCTGCTTTGCGGTGATGATGCTGTCACTCCTTGTTCTTACACCTTTAACATTATTACTTACTGTACTATTCTTTGCTGTAACTCTCCTCACTTGTATGTCCAAAAATAAATGCATTTTTCATCTATATCCAGTGTCATGAAATGCAGCTGTTAGTCTGTGCTGTTATAGTGTCTTCCTCTCTGACTCCTGAACTCTCTCTTGTTTCCTTTTTGAAGTTCCCCCAACAGCACAGATGGTCAACAGGCGACACAGCAGAGCCCGCCCACAGTGGAAGTGACGCCACCTGCTAACCAACCAGAGAAAAACGGTGTGATGGAAGAACAGGCAGAAGGTGAGTGGCTTTATTGTCCATATAAATATGCTAACACACTGTGTGTTACTCCCAGTAGACAACATCATGAGTTCTCTTATCAGTTGCCAAGACAAAAAAAGAAACATTGCATGAGACCATTAAGATAAAATTAACTTAGTTCTATAACCATTGTGGACTAAATCTCTAATTAACTCTCAGCTGCTTTATCTAAGCTTACCATCAGACTCTGGAAACTTCTCACCTCCAAAATAGCATTCTCTCGTGAGGAAGGAGTTAAAGCCTTATTCTTTGTTTGTTTAGAGTTTGTTTTAAAGTTTTTTTAAAAAACCTTAGAGAAGTATACTGTGTAATTCCAGTTTTAGTTGAGATGAAAACATGCAAGTTGTTCACATTGGGATTATAAGGTTTTACATCTGCCATAATTAGTTGATTCGTTGTCAGCTATTAAATTAATTGACAACTTCTTAGATAATCAGTTAATCATTTTGAATCATTTTTTTCAGAAGATTTCAGCATCTCAAATGTGAATATTTTCTGATTTATTTACTTTACGTTTCTCCTCGGTGACAGTAAACTGAATATTTTGGGGTTGTTGACCAAACAAGACATTTGAGAGCATCATCTTGGGCACTGAGAAACAGTGATCAACATTTTTCATGGCATTTTATGGACCAAACAACTAATCGATTAATTAAGAAAATAATCAACAGATTAATTGATAATGAATATAATTAGTTGTAGCCCTTCAAGCTTTACAAAATAGAAAAAAGCCAGCACCACATTTGTCTCTTGTATTTGTTTCATGTCTTTAACTGAACATTAGAAATACTAATTTTGTTTTATTCCTAAACAAGGCATGTTTACCTTCATAGAATCAGTGCGATTAAAAGTATTATAAGACATCTATTTTTAAAAAAGATTGCAAGCACACAAAAAGGCATTCTCCCAGGAATAGTCACTATCATATGTTCTGAGTTTAAAAATAAATCAGCATTTTTAGAGTTCACATTAGGGAATAATAACTGATAAACTGAGGTAATGATTGTTGATTGGACAGAGGACAGTGAGAGCTCCGCTCAGCTCCTCAGGACGAAGAGTGATGCTGGAGTCTTAAGACGAGGCCAGCGACGGTCACCAAGTGACCAGAGGAAAATTCGTCGCCATCGCTTCTCCATCAACGGACACTTCTACAACCATAAGGTGATGCGAGCCCCAAGTGTTTGTCACTGGATTCATAGAAAGTCAGAAGAAATAATACAAATAATGTGTATGTTAGTTTGACAGAGTGTCTTTGCTGCTTTTAGCTATTTTGATGTTGATGTTTAAATTTGTTCATAAATAACAAGAAAAACTGATTCACAATGACCCATCCATGTTTATACTGTATGTACACATAAAGCTAATGTATATAAAGTTGAAGCAATCTCAATTTTAATAGATATTAATACCTGTATTAGATATTAATAGATATTTGCCTCTGATTCATTTAATGTGTGTAGGTAACATGTTCATCCGGCTGGAGGCTCCATAAGTTACTGAGTTTTAAGTAGAACTGTGTTTGGCTTGGGAAGTTCAAGATGAACTATGGTGACCTGAGTATAGGAAACTGAATTCATGTTTTTATGTTTTTTGTTTTGTTTCGTTTTCTCAGACAGCAGTGTTTACTCCTGCCTACGGCTCAGTGACTAATGTTCGGATCAACAGCTGCATGACGACGCCTCAGGTGATACGAGTTCTCCTCAACAAGTTTAAAATTGAAAACAGCCCAGATGATTTCGCGATCTACCTCGTCCATACAAGTGGAGGTGAGTGTGAATTAGTCCATTTATTTATTGTTTGTCAGGACGTGGAATTTAGGCTTAATGGTATAAATCTATATATTCAAAACCTTTGCGGATGTGTTGATGTTTCAGAGCGAGTGAAACTGAAGCGAACTGACTATCCTCTGGTGCTGAGAGTCATGCAGGGTCCATGTGAGCAAGTCTGCAAGGTTTTCCTCATGGAAGAAGACCTGGGAGAAGAAGTCACATATGATGTAAGTCACTACATTCATTGAAGTCTGACTCAACACTGCTGGTCTAAGTCCTGCCTTTGGTTGCTCCCTTCAAGCAGCATTGCAGCGCCCATTATCCACATGTTCAAAGTCCCCGGTAAAGTAGGAGAGTCTTCAAGTGGCAATTTACACGCTCTCTACAGCACTGAGCGCTGTAGAGAGAGGTCTGGCTACGCAAGACTACATTCATTGTGATTTTTTCTTTAAAGGTTTTTTAGATACAGAGATGTGACTCCCGGCAATAAATGAACATGTCTTACTTCTTTTGTGTGACAGAGTGCAGCCACAAAATCTGTGCCTCTGTATCTCCAATATTCTATTTACCTCAAATTAGTCTCTCTTTTTGGTGCTTCATCATTGTATTTCTCTTGCCTTCCACCAGGTGGCACAGTATATCAAGTTTGAAATGCCTGTCCTGCAGAGTTTTATCACCAAACTGAAGGAGGAGGAGGACAGAGAGGTGCAGAAACTCAGGAGAAGGTACAAGAAAATAATGTATATAATTTACTTTGTCATCGTGTCTTTTTCTGAACTGCCACAGTTGTCCACATGATATTTTTGCATTATACAAGTTCAGTGAGCGTAGTAACATCCAAACAAAATAAGATTTAAATTAGATAAATGTTACCTTCTGTCCAGGGTGCAATTAAATGATAAAACTGACAAATGACAATATGTTAAATGTCATGACAATATGAAATCTAAGGTTGGCATAATCAATTTGTCTAGCAACACCCAATTCTGAAAATCCTTAATCAAAGTTTAGTTTGCATTTATTTTACTGTTAACAAACATTCAGATAATGTTTATATATGCGTTATAAACCATTTATTAAGCAATTGTAAGGTTTTATAAACATCAATTGCAATTTTATAATGGCCATCCAGGTGATGTTTATAGACACACTACACAGTATTTATTAACAATTTATAAAGTGTTATAAACACTCATTGCTTCTTAACAGAAACCATCCATATAATTTTTATAGACATGTTACCATGTCCTCTCTCAATACAGCAGGTTGTTCAGCGGCCTTTTAGGCTTCAAAATATAAAGGCACAAAAACGACTTGGCCATGTTTAGGAAAAGATTACGCTTTGGGTTAAGAACATTACATTACATAAGTACATTACTTACATAAGTTACACAATGTAATGTAACACACATAGGTTATGTACCCAAGAATGTAAGATATTCTAGTCATTAGTTGCATCTTTATAATAGGTGTACAGTTAATGTTCAGAGATGGTCTACAAACTAATTATTAACCAGTAACAACGTACAAATATCTGTTCCCCCTGTCTAGGTGATAATTTATTAAAAGTTTACAAACAATTTGGTAATCATCTTTGAAAAATGCTTAATATAATATATAAAATGTCAGAATGTGTGCAATAATAAATTGTTAGCAAGGAATTTAATCAGAATGTAATTGTGATCACCTCTGTGATACAATATATAATTTAGAAACTAATTATTTTACCTCACAAACTTACACAAAATAACAAATTATAGCATTACTGATAATTACTAAACATAATAAATTATTATTTCATTGTTTGTTTACTGTGAAATAACTATGACTGGTTATTATAAAGTGTTACTTTATTATCAAATACAGCTTTGCCGACACAGACATTTATTCTCTCTCTATCTGCATGTGTCTGCCCGTACTTGTAGGTATACTTATCTGCGGTGTATAATTGAGAAGCAGCTCAGTTGTCTTCCAGAGGGGGCGACCTGTATGTGATCTGCACATCGAATGGTCAAAACTCCTCCCAGAGTACCACATCCTAAACCCAGCTGTGACCAAGAGAGTGACCAAGAATCAGCTGATAAAGACCCAGTGTATGTGTTTCAGCGGTTATCCTGCTCCTCTGAATTCCTGCCTCTGCAAGGGGTCTTTTTTAAAATCATCCAAACAGTACAGGCAGAACTTACACATGCTGGATAGTGTGCATGTTAAGTGTGACCATCTCAGCAGTAGTCTTAAGAGTCATTACACAGTTGTGTAAAGAATCTTGATTCACACCCAAAAGCCATCTTCTGTTGTCTATTCCTCTTCGTCATCACACACAGTACACA
>JAJHUR010138655.1:0-44779 GCA_027495735.1 Lutjanus campechanus
GAGCTGCCACTGTAAATTTCCTCCGTTTTCTCTCTCCTCCTGTCTCTGTCTGCACCGCTCTTACTGGACGCCTGCTGCCGCACTCACACAAAACAAGCGCTCCCTCCTCCCTCTCCTGTGTCTCCTCGTCATTTCATCAGAACAGACCGCGATGAAAATAGCGACAGGACAGAAGTGACATTGTACTGTGTCGCACTACTAAACTTTCATAATACACCAGTAGACATTCAATTGTTGCAGAATTGAATGTCTACTGGCCATGACTTTTTCCTAGATTTTTGCTATTAGAGCTTATTATAATTGTTATAAAAGTCAATATTAATCAAATGCAGCAATTATGTGATATAGATACAATTGTATTGTCTTACACATACAGCTGGCCCTTTGAGGGCAAACCTAATGCTGATGTGGCCCAAGATGAAATTGAGTTTGACACCCCTGTCTTACACCAATAATAATAATAATGCTTGACTTGATTTGAGTGTTAATGACACTGAATGGTGATTTCCATCCTTTCCATCTCACCTGAAGACAAACTGATGTGTTTGTGCACACGCAGGTATCTGCTGACTGAACAGTCTCGCCTGCGCAGTGTCAATGACATCATGCCGATGATTGGAGCTCGATTCTACACACAGCTGGATGCATCGCAGATGAGGAATGATGTCATTGAGGAGGACCTGGCCAAGGTATGTGAAGGGGAGCATGTTTTTGTTTTTAAGAAAAGGCATAAAGGAAGAGTTTAAGTGTGCATGAGTTTACATGATGCAGTCATGTGATTGACAGGCCGATATTCTTGGGTTAGGGCCGGAAAAAGGGCATGGGTTTGGTGAGCTAAGAGGGAAGTTGTGTGCACACAGGATGTTGTACGGTATATTGTAGGCCCCGCAGTGTCGTCTTGAATTTAGGTTCCCCATGTTAGAGCGTGAATGTGTGAAACAATCAACCTTCACCTCATCTTTCTTCTAGTTCATTCCTCAACTTCCCCTTAACGCCCCGTCTCTGTACACCACCACCCAAGAAAGTAGTTTGTAGTTTGTAGTTTGCATCTCACTTTCACAGCTAAAGATTAGAGCAGTGAGCTAGAAAAACAGGGTAGCTTTTCTGGTCAAACCTGCCTGTGATCTTTTGATATCCGTGCTGGTGAGGAGAGCGTCAGCGCCTCCTGTTTATCAGACCATCTCTGCATTAAGTGTTAGCTGAACGTGTATCTGCACACACAGAGCAGTAGCAGTGTACTGGACCAATGAGTCTTTTTGTTGACAAAAGCTTTCAAGAGTTTAAACACTTTTTACAAACACGAAGATTTGTGTTAAGAGAAATAAGTAGACAATATTAACTGTCTGGAGTTCAACCATAGCATGGAGTATCATCATGTGATATCATGTGAAGCGTTGTAGGCTGCCATGGTGGCTGTGCTGTTGCAACACCACTGTTAGGTCAAGGCCTGTGGTTGGCATCAATTCTGTTTTTTAGGTTATTTCTCATTGACACGAAATATGTTTTATCAAACATGGCATTTGAGCTAGAATAATAAAAGACATGCACTGCCTGCAAAGCTGTGATCCACAATAAGAAAATCCAGATTATCGCACACAGCTGCAGACTTTCGGTGCTACATGCCTTCACCATAAAGAGCAGAGACATCCAGTTTGATAATCAGTTTCAGGCCAGATAGAGGGGCAAGATTAGTCTAATAATTTTCTGTTGTTGCTGTTTCTGTTTCTTTGTATCAGCTTGATATCTGCAGTCAGCTGGCTAGCCCTGCATTAACTACCCAGCCGACAGAAACAAGGTGAACAAAGTAGAATCTGGAGGCATCTCGTGTCCTCCTATCAGAAGATCAGATTGGCGAGCAGAGCCTTTTTTTTTCCGGTTGTAAATGAGACCATTAAACTCTCAATGATAGCCAGAGCCAGCTGTCACCTGGAGTCTGGGGAAACCGGGAGTCATGACGACTGTCCTGTTAGCTCACATGTAATGTAGCTGTAGCATTAGGGTGCATGATATGTTAAAAAAAGACTCATATTGCAGCTACTCTGACGGATATTGCAATATGATTCATGATCAGTGGAAACGACTTTTCCTTTTCACTGAAAGAGATGTTACTACAGTCATGATGATGTGACATTTGTTTGTGCCTGAACCAAACAAACGTGTTTTCTTTCTGAAGAGCAAGATTTATATTTGTAAAAAAAAAAACTTCAGTGATTTGGTCATTGGACTATTTTATAGATGTAGACATTTTACATGCTGCTCAAATCCAAAAATTCAAATTAATTCATTTAATTCAATATATTGCGCAACCCTACACTAAAATGTAAAAAAAATGCAAGTAATTGCAAGGTAGAAGATTTGCTCTTTGATAAAATGCCTCTTGCATTTTGTTTTCTAACTCTTAAAAAAAAACAAAGTTTTGCATAGCAACAAAAAAGTGACACAGCCTCTGGATGCTGGCCACATGAAGACACCACCTGTATTGAGAAGTGAGAATTAAATTGTCATTAGAAGCCCAAAGTTTTTCCCATCATAAGGAGTAAGTGTACGGCAACTGATGTTGGAGGACGCCAACATAATGGTTGATTGGTTTTCAATACTTTTCACTTTGTCCAACAGTGCAGAACACTTTTGACAGGGTGAGACAGGCAGAGAGGAGGAAGAGAAAGGAGAGGCAGGAATAAATTATATCTGCAGAGGTGAAAGGTGAGACACAACCTGTTGACAGTCATCTGAAGTCTAAACATCAAGTTATCATTGTACCTGTAACTGCTGTCCTGTCTTTAAATTAATTATCAGAAGAGACTGGATAGAGAAAGGGATGTTATTTAGAAGAAAATGCGGCTTCTCCTGGTTGACTTTCAGTAAGGAGGAAGTGTTTGGACAGAAAGTCAAGTGACAAACGTTTCAGTTTCTGACAGTGTTCCAGGCAGGGATGAGCAGTCAAGTTATTTTAAAGGGGTCCGTTGTTTTTAAGGAGGAATTTTCACATACGTCTTTGCCTTTAATATCAGAAATGTTTGTTCATACTTCTCATTCATTAATTCCTTTCTTTCCTCGTGCATGTATTCATTCATTAATTTGTTTGCATATTTATTTTTCCCTATACCAGCAATATCTGCATCCCCCACAGAATTGCTTTCTTTACATCTGTAGTGGTGGAAATGAAAAATTGCACAGAATTGTTCAGTGGTTGGTGGGTGTAAATCTGCTTTGTGAAGTTGAATTTTGCTGCCTGCCACAGACTCCAGCAGCAGAGTATTTCTTTCACTTTTCAAAGTTTCACAGTTGTGTTATTACCAGTCTGTTAAGAAAAGGATATTCCTTTAACTTTCAGGTCTGTTTTTTAAAGGGCAACTTGAGTATTTTTAAACCTGAACTGTATTTTCTTGTGTCTAAACTACCAAAACTCCCTTTTATTACAGAAATGGTCATTTTATCATAGTCATCTTCATTCAGACTCGGCAGAAACAAACAAAACTCGTGAAAAACATTGGCTCATTTTTCGACTTTCCAAAACAAACACAAATGGTTGCATTAGATGTCGATAGAGAAGCGAGAGGGAAGTCAGACAACAGTGGAGCAGCGGAGGTAAACAGTGTACACCCAGAGTTGGTGATTGTTGGACCAGTGGAAAGACGAGCCAAGACATTATGGTGAGTTTTATTTCGTTTCTGCCAAGTTTGAATAAGGATGATGGTGACTATGATAAAATGACCCTTTCTGTAAAGAGAAATTTGTTCGTTTAGACACAGAAACACAGGAAAATAGGGTCCAGGTTAAGTAATACTAAAGTTACTCCAAGACATTTAGGTGAGTTTTTATTATAAAATTACTATTTTGGTCAATTAAGTGTTGTGAGAGCAATAAATCGGCTGTTTCTGGTTAAACAAAATGCATCTTAGCCTTGTTAAAGACGTCCCTCTGTAGGAATTCTTTCCATAATATCGACACAGATTAATTGTTACAGCAACATGATTGTGTTGCATGTCATACACTTTGCCCTTGTTTTCTGCCTGCATCTTCACTACCAACTGTTCAGTGAAGGCAAAAATGTCAGAAAATCATATTTTTAAACATGTTTGGGAATTTAGACTGGTTAATATAAATCTAAATAAATATAAATTATCTGTTTTTTTTGCAGGAGGTGCAAAACGGCCGTCTCTTCCGCCTGTTGGCTAAACTGGGCACCATCAACGAGCGTCCAGAGTGAGTAACACTTGTATAAATTTCCATGTGTGTAACTTGCGGTTCTCTTAGCACTCTGTGACGGCGTGTCGTGTGAATCAGGTTTCAGAAGGACCCGACGTGGTCAGAGACGGGTGACCGTTACCTGTTGAAGCTTTTCCGGGATCACCTGTTTCACCAGGTGACAGAAGCCGGGACGCCCTGGATCGACCTCAGCCACATCGTCTCCTGCCTCAACAAAGTCAGTGAACTGTCTTCTTGTCTTTGTTTTTTTTTTTAAAGGTCAAAGATATTTCAACATGCATAAATTTGATAATTCATCTCGTATAAAGAAGTTAAACATGCAAAGTGGCCTATTTTCAGAGCATCTGTTCATGCTTCATATGCACTGGCCCAAAAAACATACATGCATTTGCCAACTGAGAGCAGAAGAGAGAGTTAGTAAAAGTAGGTCTATTATTGGCCGACTTCCATCAGTGACATTTGGTATTTGGTTACCAGCTGGTCGTGAGCAGGAGCAGCAGAAATGATGATCTCTCAGCACTTTCGGACTAGTTTGTTAGATAATTTTCTGCTTTGCTTTCCGGAGCTCACAAACGTAAACTGCAGCATTTTGCCAGCAATCAACACCAATAGATGAACAAGCTATATTTCAAATTTCAAATCCAAACAATATCCTGAAGCAGCCCCCAAAAAACAAAGTTTTTGATCAGCTTCACTTGCTCGTAGATGTATGTTTTCTCTTTTCTGTTGTTCCTCTTTTCGTGATAACCTTCACTATACATCTCACTATAAACTGAGTGTGAATCTGATTAAAACTGTGACATTTTGTTCTTCACGCGTCTTTGACTGACACCTAATAATGAAATATGCTACATATGTTTATCTCGGCTTTAGAAGGTCATGTGTCGTTCAGTATGAGCTCTTACTTTCCTCTTGCTTACCGGCTTAAAAAAAATGTAGCTTCAACTTCATTATTTTCATTATAGATTGAGTGTTTTTTTCTGTCATTGTCACGCTCTGATCACGCGATGATGCCATTTATTTGCATGGATTTGGTTCACAGCTTAACCATTTTTTACCACTCAAGAATTCATTTTTAAAAATCAGAAAAATCTCCAAACTAATTCAGTAAGACAAGACCTTGAGGAACAGCACAGAAAAAATTATGCCGTGATTTGGTATCACAAACCTTTGATGGACATTTGAAAAACGGTGTTGCTGCAGTTTAATGGCTTCTGTGGATACTAATGTCACATGAATGTAAGTTGGCTGATCCATAAGAATCTCAGCTTTGCAGTCAGATCCAATTTTTGTAATTCCAACACTGTTCAGGGATCCCAGTATGCAGAAATATTCAAACAGAATAGGTGAAGAAAGCACATTTATATGGCATGCAAAAAAACTTCATGGTTTTTGCCCAAAAACTGCATGAGATTAGCATAAAGTGAGTGTCTGTAAACGGGAGACTGTTAGGTATCCATAGAAACAATTTATCTTGATTATCTTGAGGTGAGACATAAAGGAGCCTCCTCTGAAAATGGCCATGACAGTTTTTACTTCGCCAAAATTTAGCCTAACTTAAGAGCATCATTACATTATTACAAGTGGGCACGATTGGCTGGTATCAGTGGATTCCTTAAGTCTTCTAGTT
Source organism: Lutjanus campechanus (assembly GCA_027495735.1). Lineage (NCBI taxonomy): Eukaryota > Metazoa > Chordata > Actinopteri > Lutjaniformes > Lutjanidae > Lutjanus > Lutjanus campechanus. Next base: position 5,840 of record JAJHUR010138655.1, read on the forward strand.
TCATATGAGACCAAGCAGCTGTATGTTTGATTTGCAGATTTTTTTTTTAACACTATATTGTCCTGTGTTGTCCCAGCTGGACGCGGGCGTTCCTGAGAAGATCAGCCTGGTGTCTCGGGACGAGAAGAGCGTCCTGGTTGTGACCTACTCGGACCTGAAGCGCTGCTTCGACAGTACCTTCCAGGAGCTGCAGGCCGCAGCCTCCGGCTCTCTGTAGCGCCCTCTATGGGCCCGGGGTGGGATTTCCCGGACCTGGAGCTCACTATTGCACTACAGGGGAGGACCAGGCTCATGGAGATGACATCAGCACGGCGAAGGCAGCGGGGCAGGGCTTCGTGAACCTCAGTCACATACACTGACCCTGTCACACCAGGAAGGCTTTTTCTAAAGTGTATTTTTTTTAGTTTTCCTAAACCTCGCAGCTGAAAATCGTAAAACAAAAGGAAAAAAAAAAAAGAAAAAGGACAAATATGGACAAATACGGAAGCTGTGACGAACGAGTATGATGACATTTTTTTAGATTTGGGGAACAAAACGAGAAACAAACCATGAGGTTTTGAACTTTTTTCCTGCTTTTATTGTTTATTTCTACAATTGGGGTTTATTTTTCAGAAGAGGATGCACTAAGATTTTAATTTTTTTGTTAATTTTTTGTTATTTTTATGAAAAAATGTGTGAGTGGCCTACAGGGTGTACAGAGAGAGCTAATGTCACACACACGGACATGAACACCAGAGCAGACTAAGAATGAAAACAAACAACAAAAAAAACAAAACAAAAACAAACCCAGCTTTTCTATTGACTGTCTCTCTTCCGGCTGGAGACCACACCCCTTCAGTGTGACGCACTAGGAGACGGGATGCACCACTCGAGGCTTTCGTTGGGGCGGGATGGCACCTGTTTGATGAAATGGGCCAGCCTACCTTTGCCTTGGTTGTTGGTTCCCCCTCAGAAAGGACAAACCACTTGGGTGGGTGGGAAGGGTTCTTAATAAAACTGGAAAAATCAATGGATTACTGACATTTTAGTTCAGGATTGTGGAACATCAGGCTCATATGTGTGGGTGGGTGGGCTAGCATGGACTGGGATTGGGGATTCTGGGGGATAAAATGTGGTTTTTGTTGGCACTGAGGAAGGGGTGTCTTCTCCTGATGCCGCCTACCAAGTGTTTGTTACGTATGCAGCAACCACCTTTGGTTAATGGACGCTATGGTGACATGAACTGCTCGAGGATGGGTCATTTTTCGTTCGGCTGTCCAGCACTTGGGTGTAGCCCGTGTGGGTGGGGCTTCTGTTGAGGTGGAGCCACAGCTGCCTCTTTGTGGAATGTCCTTATTTTGTCTCCCCTCCCCACCCGTCCTCTCACCCCTCTACTCTCCCCTTCCTCTTCTTCCTGCTTTTATCCCAAAACTCCCAAGACATTTGAGGGAAAAAAAGTGATGCTTTTTGTGATTTTTCTAGCTGGTTTTTCTCTTTGCTCAGATTTTGTGCAGGAATGCATGATGGGAAATGGGAGGGCAATTCATTTTTTTTTGCCTCAATTCAGCTCTTTATTATTCTGTGGACCAATTCCAGCAGGGGTTTAGGGGTTTAGGGAAAAGGGGTGGAGGGCGAAGGAGAGAATAGGATCAGGGCACCAACAGTTTTTCTTTTTTCTTTTTTTTTTTTTTTGTTTGTTTTATTTGACTTTTAAAGATCATGATATACAAAATGTGCTGGAGACAAAGCAGTGGCTGCTGGCTGTTGCACTCACTCAAACGGCTTGGATTTCTCTCAGGATGACAAAACAGCTGGAGGGGCCCAATGATTGAATGTGTTTGGCTGTCATTGGCCGCCCCCTGTCCAGTCAGATAGATGAGCTACAGTGGGAGTGGGTGGGACGTCTTCAGATTATGGTTTTTAGGAAGTTTATTGGCATTGTGGAGATCATGCTGTGAGGGATTTCATGTTGCCCTTAAGAACAGGTCATACTCTGCTGATAATTTTAATCCAGTTGACTGAATGAATTCGATCCGAGCTGTCAAACCACTGCTCTTGAGCGCCTTCGTTTTGTCCTCAGTAGCTTTTGACGAATGTGTACAAACATAAGACTGAAGAACAACGGCACATGTAGGAACCATACTGTCCGATGTGAGACAAATCGAGGTGAAAGGCACAAACAAGAGCGGTGTTTTGGCTGCAGTCGGTTGTCATGGAAGTCAGTGGTCTGTCCTCGGGGGCAACAAACCTGCAGGGAGCCGGCGGCTGTGTTAGATCATGTACTACTTCCTCTGTTTTAGTGAAATGAACAGACAAAACATATTTGGTGAAATGTGGTGCTTTAGAAAACCCTCAAAAAACACACAGAAACACAAACACACACCTTCGGACGCACACACACATCCCCCCAACTCGGCCTACACAATGTCAGTGCTCATATCACTATCTTCCACATCATAACACACACTCCAGTTAATATTGGTGACGACCATCTTCTCCCCCCGCCCCCGCCCCCCAACACACATCGACACACCTACAATCACCATCTTAGTATGTTTTATGCCCCTCTTGTGTTCATTGTCTCAAATTTTGCAATATTTGTGTGTACAGCAGTATTTTAATAAAGAATACCAAAACTGATACATGCAGGATCTTGTCTTTTTTGCGATCAGGGTGTTTACAGGTTTCAAAGGTAGAATATAAGAATTTTAGTTTAAAACACACAAAAGTGAAGTGAAGCTACCGACAGAATTTAAGACATGTTTATATTGTGTTGCAGCGATATGTACTGAAGTTAGCATGCTACACAGTTAGCCCTGTCCTGTCTGGTGATACCACTTTATACTTCAAAAGGCGATAGTGAGTCACTGTAGCATCCAGTTTGCCCTCAGTCCGACAGCACTGAGGTGGTCTTCTTGCCAGGTTCAACAATGCCTGACCTCCCTTTCGCTCCTTGTCCCCAGCTGAACCCCTCGTTCGTTTGTCATCCCGGGAGTCAAGAGTCCTGGATGGAGCCGCTGTAAATCACCTCGGTACAATATCTCCTGTTGTCAAACTGGCCTCCGTCGGTCTCTGAGGCTGTGTTCAGTCCCAGTTTGACTGCAGCTACAGTTAGCAGCTGTTAGCTGTCACTCTGGTGATATGCTGCCTCCTATTTGGAGTATGAATTTGAAAGGTGGCAAATTCTTATATACTGCACTTTTAATGTATAAATGAAATATTTTAAAACATGTTTATCGAAACAAAAAAAAAACAACACTGTCAAATTCTGGGTTGGAATTTACTAAATCATTAATTACAATTACATTCTTCAACAATTAATCATCTTTAAAACTGAAAATACACGATAAACACGATGCACTTCGGCAAGGCTGCACAAACATCGACTTTTGTCTTTGTAACACAAAGTTTAGATGTACAGTTCTTTCTCACTTGTTAAAAAGTGTGATTATTGGCATCTCTATTCTTGTCGACTGACACTTGGACTACATTCAAAAGTGTGATGATTAACGTTTCTATTCTTGTCGAGTGACTCTTGGACTTCATTTAAAATGTGGTCGCATATCTGTATCTCAAACAGTAAATGCAGTTGAGTGATCTTTAAAAAGTGGGTTAGATTTTAGCGCTAACGAATAATTGTTGTCAGTCATGATTTATCTACCATGATAAATCATTTGGTCTATATTTTGTCAGAAAAAGCTTTATCTAAAAAAAAGTTTACAACTCATGTTTTGTCTGTCCAACGGTCAAAAACTTAAAAATAATGAATTCATGTTCACCTAAAACCAACAAAAGCAGCAAATCCTCATAACTGAGAAGCTACAAATAGGGAATGTTTGGTATTTTTTGCTTAAAAAGTAACTTAAATGATTTTCTGTGGACTGAATATGAATTTTAGCTCTAATGGTTTAGGAAAAAGGAACAGACATTAATTGATCTCAATGCATTCAATATTTGTTGTAAATAATAAGATGCAGCAAACAACAGCACAAGAAAATGCATACATTTTTGTCAATTCTGAATAACTTGATTCTATATCAAAGGATAATTAATATAGAATTAAATATACACTTAATTGCCAGTTTATTAGGTATACCTAGCCAAAATCAAGGTAGTCTAATACAACAGCCCTGCAATTAATCCTGTGTCCATAAAGGTTTAATGTTTTTGCTGAATGGTTTTAGAGATGATTCAACTGTAGTAATGTTGCAGGTTGATGGGTGTTTCTATTATTTTGTCCACCCTCCACTAATACTACTGCAGCGCACCTTAAAAACTCAACATTATTACCTTCATGGAAATACATTGTATTGCTGGGCTGTTGCATTAGTTTTAGCCAGCTGTACCTAATAAACTGCCAACTAAGTGCACATTTACATTCACAAAAGGTCAGATACAGACGTGGTGACAGCATCCATGAAGTGATTACAGCATTTAAATAAATACAGACAGATGCATTCTGTCTAACATACTATAACTCAGTGGATAATAACTTTTTTCCAGCATATAGTAGCCGTGCAGGAGAAACAGTATTTCATACAGCAGTGTTCCTCTTCACAAAGCGCAGCACATGAGGTACCAATACAATAAGCTCTAATAGTTGTAGGTCAGTAAATACATTCTTCGTAACTGCATATCAGGTAATACTTAGCTGCTCTTGGAAGGCAGTGTGTGCAGTAATCCAAGATAACACTTGGTAATACTGAAGAGGCTTTGTTGTATAACAGCATATGGTTTATAAGGAATCGCAAAGAGGTGCTTTCGTTTAGAGAAATTATAAATTTGGCTTTAAGAGGCAAAAGAAAAACATCTGTGAGACGACGAGGAAAACAGAAGAATACATGCAGATTGTATAATGAGGTAGAGGATGCATACAGCAAAGTTGAAAAGCAAAAGAAGTTCTGACTGACTAAAAATGATGAGCAGGAAAATATACTCTATAGACCCTGTATGAAGTTGTCAAGAAGTTAGAAAGGAACAGATGCTAGAGGGAAGGGTAGAGAAAAACAGAGTTGTAGTCCGGAGGAGGGGAGCCGCCCTCGTCAGACTCCCAATCACACGGTGAGATAGACGGGTCGTCGTCACGGAGACCCATGTTGTCATTGCACAGGAACGGCAGCTGCTTGTCCCGGCACTTGGTGAAGGAGAAGAGCCTAAACACACAAAAAAATATACAAATTCAGAGTCATGACCTTGTGTACCAGAATGTCGGATTTAGTGGCATCTAGTGGTGAGACTGCAGACTGCATCCAGCCGAACAATGCTTGCCTCACTCTCCCCTTTCAAGCTACTGTAGTAACTTCTTTTGAGACACATCATGAGCAGGCAGTGATTGTAATCTTTGTATTAAACTGAAAACATTGTACAACATCACTGCGTGTCCTGCTGTGCACAGACATGATGAGATGTCTGGGCTGGTCGGAGGGTTGAGAGGTCAGAGATTTTCCACCTGCTGAGTTTCCTGTTGGGGTGTTTGGCGCCGTTATTCCACATCAGGTGCTTCAGCTCCTCAGAAGGCAGGACCATGCCACTGTCACTCTGCTCATCCTGAAGCAGAGAGGACGCACGCATGCAGCTTGTCAAGAGAGATACTAGATTTTGCAGGAAAACTCATATGTTTTATGTTAGCTCTGTTTTTACCTTTTTCCATTTGTTTTATGTGTTTTCAGTGTCGACAAAGTGAGAATGTATTTTTGTCTCATCTCCTCTATATATGAATGTGTGTGTGTGTGTGTGTGTGTGTGTGTGTGCAAGCAGAAGTGAAGGTGTTTTCTTACGTCAGGGCTGTCTGGCTCCTCGCAGGGCAGTTCCTCAAAAATCTGTAGTGTAGCCATACCTCTCATGTAACTGGATAGATTGAATTCAGAGATTAAAATCACGAGTTAGAAATGTCTTTCCCTTTCCAACCTGTCTCTGAACTTTATATCGGTTACCTCACACACTTCTCTCTCATTGTGCTGTATACTAGAATGCATATTGAATGCACTTACCTCAGGTTTGTGACTGCAAGTGGGTTTTCTTTGAAGGTCTCACTGCGACCAGCATCTCCAGCTGTGAAAGATCCCAGAGGAATATAATCTTTCCCATCCTGCTCAAGAGAGGGAACAAATTGGGGTATTTGTAAGATCATGTGTCTTTGCCTTTTTGTGTAGCTTATCCATACGTTGAGAAACATTATGTAATAAATAAATCATAAACCTTAAAGAGATAGTTCAGGTTATTTGAGGTGGGGTTGTATAAAGTGCTTATCCATAGTCAGTGTATTGGCTACAGTAGATGGCGGTCAGATGGCGATGGCTAAAATACGTAAAAATGCTGCTGAATCTGTCTATAGTAGTGCGTTGGTTAGCTTCCTACACTGGTACTCCTGCTGCTTCTCCCAAGTAGGGCAGTGCTGAGCGTCATCTATTGCTGGTAATACACTGACTATGTATAAGTACCTCATACAACCCCACTTCAAATAAACCAAACTATCCCGTTAATAAATAAGATCTGTAAAATATTCCTGACCTGCTGAACCCTGGCTTCCAGCAGGTCTCCCAGGGTCTCCACCAGGTTAGGGAAGGTTGGTCGATCTGCTGGACTGGCCTCCCAGCATGCCAGCATCGTGCTGTAACTGCAACACAAACAAACAGGTATAATGATCGTTTTTAAAACAAACGCTAACATTAACATGACAGGAAAGTTTTGAACCAGGCTCTGCCCCTGAAGTGAGCGACATTCTTCTGTTTACTACACCCCTGCCTCCTGTGTTGATTTCAGTATGTAACTGTGTTGAAAACACCCACATCTCAGGTGTGCTGTACTCAGGCGCTCGCATCCTTGTCCCCGCCTTCAGCCTGTGGCAGAACTCTTCATCTATGTGAAGACCAGGGTACGGGGAGGCTCCTGTTGAACAGACACACACATCAATATGTGAACAGTATAAGAGTTGAATCAACATCTTCCAAACACAGTCTTAAGAATTTAAGATAATAAGATATTAGATTATAGTATTTGTTGCAGGGTTTTTGTGTTGGATAGTGTTTCAAACAAAGTTGTGGTGAGGCTGCTTCTTACCCAAAGAGAAGATCTCCCACAGCAGGATGCCGTAGGACCACACGTCACTCTGGGTAGTGAACACCTTGTCAAAGATGGACTCTGGAGACATCCACTTCAGAGGGAGGCGGGCCTGTCAGCCAATCAGATCACAGGAGCGGGGGTTACAAAAGACCATTCGTGAGTAAACATTTTAAGTTTGTCTGGCTGAAAAGTCATTGGAGGAAAAAGGTTACATGATGGTCATCACTTAATATCTCCAAAACATGAGCAACAGGTTAATGTTGGGAGACAGTACAGTTACTGTATGTACAGTAAAAAAAAAGACATGTATCACTTATGGAATTTAATTATTATTTAGTTGATGTTTTTTCATATTACGCATAATTGTCCTGTTTCAACCACATGAATGACTACAACATAAGACATCTGTGCTTACTATGCACTGAGGGCTCAACTGTCTGGCCTAAATCGCTCAAATTGGAAGAGGACTCCTTGGAAGTTGGAGGTTGTGTGTTTGATCCTCCGAAGGCTGATTTAATTCTGAAGGCTTGAACCCTCTAACTCAGGGTGTCACTGCTTACTCGTTGAGCTATTTGTGGGGACAGGAGAACTAAAGTTTAATGCTGCTTTTCTTTACATTTTTTCAGGAGAAAACAGAAAAATCTCTTTAGAAGACAGCTTAGATTTGATCCTTGCACCTTAGATCATCAGGCATCCGCATGAGCAGCATCTTATCCCCCTGAGCTACCCCTGAAGCTTGAAGGTTGGTGTCTTGTTAATGCATTTAATCTTCACTTTACTGAGGAAAGTACATGTAAAACAGAGCTGTGCTTTGTTCCACATCAGGCATATCAGCACATTGAGCTATTTGTGAAACTTTGTGACTTAATTGATTTGTTGTCCACACAACTGAGGCAAAAACTTGGAAAATCTTAAGACTGGTTAGATAGCTAGGAGAGCCAGGACTTGATCCCTTCACTTCAGACTTTTGAAGGCATCAGTCTTTCTGATTGAGCCACTTCTCTGGTCAGAAAGCAGGTCTTCATTGTTGGTCTTGTTCACATTAACCACAACGGAAATACTGAAAACTTTCAGGAGTGGGAGGATAGGATTTGATCCTTCTGTTTCATATGCACGCCTCATGCTTGTGACATGCTGGCTGCTTAGCTGTTGAGCTATTTCTCAAGGTAAGGAGTGCACTGTTTGTTGTTCACACAACTAAATCAAAATATGGAAATTTTTTTGAACGTGACGATTCAATCTTTTCTTTCAGATGGACCCAGATTATCGGGTCCCTTAGCTTCTTATCTTGCTGAACTACTGCAACAGATAATCTGCTGTACTTCACTATCGACTAGAACAACCAGTGCAATAAATATGTTTATTGTGCAAACATCCTCTGCCATCATATTTATCTATACTAAAGTACACTCTGAATGTTTTGCTCAGACGGAAACTTAAGCCGGAAATGGGCAAGGCTAGTTGGCAGTTGCTCATTTAAACCTAAAATTGATACAGATTGATCAGAAGTTGCTACGTTTACTATCTTTTAGAAAACTATTTACAGAAAAGCTCCAGAGCTTTAGATCGAAGTTTTTGACCACAAGCGTAACTACAGAACAAGTTATCTATAAACTTGAATGAATAAACTTAAGTAAAACAATGAACACAACACATGCAGTATTATTTACCCAATGAGGATTTTCCTTCCTCATGAGTACAGATGTTGACACATTCTACTCTGATGATATTCTTGTAAGAACGAGGCTACGTGATCTGTACTGGATACTTGTTTCAGTAAGGCAAAACTCGATTCACAGCTTCCTCATAAGCATGTCACCAATAGCTCCACCTTATATGTCTTGAACACATTTTTTCAACCACCAATTTGAGGTTGTATCTTCAGAGGATCTTCAGAGGTACGGCTTCATCAAGACTTGTTCTTGTTGGGACTCTTTCAGAAGCTGGGCCGGCGAGCAGCAGCAGCCAATGCAGCAATCGCATGAACTTTATTCAGGAAATGCAAATATTTACTTGGAACTAATGAGTTATATGAAACACCATGACATCACACTGATTCTGTGTGTTATCTTCAGACACGAATTACACTTCTTGCTTGTACTCCTACAGAAGCAGAGCTGGCAAACAGCAGCTGATGCAGAAATCACACACTTTTTCCTCAGGAAACGCAGATATTCTAAGCTGGATCTGATCTGTTATTTTGTAAAAACACAAATATAAGACTTTTCATTTCATTGCATTTTGGAACCAGATTGCTCACGTGTACTCACATCTCCCTTGCGGACGTAGTCAGGGTCTTTGTAAATGTCTCTGGCCAGGCCAAAGTCACAGATCTTGACCACTTTATTGTCAGAAAGCAAAATGTTCCTGGCTGCCAGGTCTCTGTGAATACACTGATGCAGAAACACAAAGAACATAAGTAATGACATATATGAAACACGTGTCCGTGCATTCACACACAGACATACAAACACACATCAAGTATCAAACCTTGCGAGAGGCCAGAAACTCCATCCCTCGTGCCACCTGGAAGCTGAAGGAGATGAGATCTTCCAGGAATAAAGGAGAGTTGGGGGCAGATTTGGGATCTAGAGGAAGAAGGAGAGGCGGCACAGGGATGTAATCAAGCAGTCTGGTTATGCTCTACCAGAGAATATGTTCGCCAAGCTCCTGTCTTACCGAGGTGAGTCTTTCTCTTGTCTCTCTCATCTAACTCTGTACTAATGCTGCCAACACAGCCTGGCCCTCCATCCTTTGCTCCAGCCGGCTAAGATGGAGAGAAATCAGTTAATTGTTATCAAATGTTGAATGACAGAGGGAAAATTAGGACAGTTTAAGGTTAAGATGGACTCAAATTGTCAAGAAAAGGCTCAGGTGTCTTCTGAGATTTCTTAAGACATTCTTAAACGTATTTGCTCTGTGAAAATGACCTTTTAGGCGTCTATTTCTGTGTTGAAATTAAGGAAGTAGACGTCCTGCTCAAGAACAGATAACACCTTCGGACCTCATACAGATTGCAGAAGTGAGTTTTTGTTTGTATGATTTTTAAATTGCATGCAACACTGAGGGATACTTTTGTTTTTCTCTCAACTGCAAGGAGAAGTTAAAATATGGTGCTGAAAAACATGTGTGAACTATGTTTGCGAGACATATTTTTGATGTGACATGCGGCTATCATGACACCATCTTTAATTTTTAGACTCACTGTGTTTTGCACAAACACCTCTCTCTTGCTCTTCAGGAAGGTAGAGAGATTTCCATAGCGACAGTACTCAACAATAACCATCAGTGGTCCTGCACACACAGAAAATACACAGATAGTTATGATAAACATACTGAAAGTCAGTGTATTAGCTACAGGAGATGATGGTTGGCTCACCCCTAGTTAAGAGAAGAAAAGAGGGGAACCAGCACAGAAGCTAAGCAATGTACTTTCATGGACAGGGTCAGCAACAAAATGTATTTTAGCCACTTAAAAAGGTCCACCTGAAAAAAAGCTACATCAGTTTAAGCGTACACTACATTTAGAATGTTAGCTCCATTTTACCATGCCATCAGACAGCCTTTTTTGATTGGAAACTGTTATATGAGCCAAATATTGCTCTCTCTAAGCCAACTAAACTCCATAGCGAAATCCATGGTTTTACCTCACATGGGAGTAGTTACTGATGCCTCTTTCTTTTAGTTTCTTTTTGTTATTGATGACTTTGGTGAATCTGAACTATCCATTTGAAACACAGAAGCTGCACAAAAAATAATAAATTAAGGCAGCTGTAGTTCAGCAACTCCTGTGTTCTGCAAGGTAAAATGACAGATTTTGCCTCTGGAGTTTGTTTGGTTATGAGAGATTGATATTTGTCTTATGTAACAGCGGTTTCCTGCCAGAAAATTCCGTCTTGACAACAATGTAAAGCGGTTAAATGGCTAAAGTACCTGAAATTTATGGGAAAAAAATTAACAGAAAGGATAAAAACTATATTGTAATGTTATTGTGTTTTGTTTTTATTTTTTATATACCCTTTTCTATTTTTCAGTATGATTCCTCTTTTATATTCTGTTTGTGTTTGTGTTTTCGTTTCCCACTGTTGTTTGATTTTTGTCTTCAACGTTTGTATATTTTTTGTCCCTGTCTTGTTTTGTATATTCTAAATAAGTTAATTCAAATTAATAAGAATAATATTTTGGAAAACACACACACCTCCTGGCTTGGTGCAGGCGCCCAGTAGATTGACTACATTCAGATGATGTCCAATGTGGTTGAGGATCTTCAGTTCAGTCATCAGAGCTTTGTGTTCGCTGGCTGTAGCGCCCTCTGGTGGAAAGAAGGCAGAAAAGAAAAACAAAATGAAACACGTCTTCACACAGAATTGTAATTTTATTTCCTCAGAACACTGAGCTTGTACCTTTAAGCATCTTAACAGCCACAGTGCTGCAGCTGGTGGCGCTGTCTATACCGAACGCAGAAGCCTGCATCACCTTACCAAAGGCTCCACGGCCCAGAGGTTTCCCTGAGAGAAAGAAAAAAAGAAGGAATGTGGGTGAGACTGACAGGAGGAAAGGGAGGTGTGTTTTTGTGTCTAATTGAGCGACTTTATTAATTACTATTATCATCTGATCCTGGACGTGAGATGCTGATAAGACAAGACTTAAGACCCCATCAACAGTCCATCTAACTGAATCCCACCCTGATGATAGTGAGAGCTCATTAGCAGCAGTCAACACAGTTAACGAAGCCCCTGCTGCAGTTGATTAGCTCTCCACAGACAACACAGACACAAAGTCTGATTAATGGAATGGGAGTCACTCCCAATAATAATCTGATAAGACCTATGAGAAAGTCCTCGTATCTGTTATGTGATCTTGAATACCTTCCTTCTCTCCCATCGTTGGCATCACAGTCCCAAAATCCTTCGCAGCTGTAGACAGTTGTACTAAAAACATAAAATTTCTGCATTTTTAAAATTTTGATAAAATAAAGAAAGGTACCTAGTTTGAGCCGCTCCCTTGGGAACTCCCATTGGTTGGGGTCGTACTGCAGTCTTTCACACTGTTCCTCTATTGGCCCCTCGCCCGTGTCCAGAATTATTGACAGGTACTCTGGTTTGGAGTTTGAGCTGTTGGACTTTTTTTTAAATATAAAATGCACAAAATAAATTAACTTTAAAACAAATTGTGTTCAAAGTACAAGAGAGAAACAAATGTACAATACTACTATTGTTTAAAAGTGGAGGTTGTTCTCTCCATCTCAGAAGCAAATATCGTATTTTACTTTACCAGGATTTGTCTCACAGTTCTAGTTACTCATTACTTTTCAGATTACAATTTTTCATATCCTGTCTCTCCAGTGAAACCATGTATTTCCACATTTGGTCTGAAGGATCAATTCTCCCACTGGGTTGAGAAAATCCTCCTACCTCTTAAAGTAAATAAATGATTTAGCTGGAAAAATGCATCATCACAAAGTTGAAAACAGGATTACTTTTCTTATGAAAAGTTGACATTTTAGAGATACATGATTTCAGAGGAAAAGGGTGGAATTACACAGTGAAATTCAAAAGAGTTAAAAGAAGAATATGTGTAAACAGTACATAGAAACCTACCATGTATTTGTTTAACACCAGAAAACAACTTGTACTTGTTCCCTCTCACCTGTCCTCTTAGTTTGCGTATGAAGAGTGTGAGCAGAAGCCAGAAGAGAGTGGCCACCACACAGGTACAGGTGAGTGTGGGAATTTCTGGAAATGAGGCCTCTGAGGCACCTGCACACACACACAAACCACAAATGCACATTAGGGCTTAATAAGCTTCTATTTAGCATAAGATTACATTCACCTATTACACACAAACAAGCCTGGAGTGAGCAGCAGAGGACTTTGAATACCGTTAATTTTATGAAGCTGAAAATTCAAGATGGCGCTGTACAATATGCATTCTTCTTATTGTTTTGCTTCCTCTTGTTTATATCTTGCTTGTTTATTTATTTATCATTTATTGCTTTTTATTGATGCTTCTTTCTATCTTTCTATAGTTTTTGCAGCTGTAACATTTCAAATTACCTCGTTGTGGGACTAATAAAGAATTATCTTAATTTTAAAAATTTAATTAACTGTTACAAATAAAGATTTTAATTTAATTATTGTAAGATAATCAGAGACAGAAATCGCAGAGTATATATAGATATATACTTTATCTTTTAGAATTACAATAAATAATTTTACTTGTGTGCTGGATGATTTACTACTACCTTTCCAAATGGGGGCACTGTGTTTTCACCATCACACCACGATCCATAAACAGGACCATCCATCCTCCTCATTAAATGCTACATTTATTTATTCTTTTTTTTTTTTAACATGAAGAAGTAGAAATGCCCGCATGTTTGCTGCTGTCCGGAACTGGGATGCAGGCTGGCCCTTCCAGAGGAAATAAAAACGGGAGACAGCTTCCTTCCTGACTGATCAGAACACAACACACAGCCACTCCTCGCTCCAGACCCAGACTGGGAAGCGCGTCCACCACTTGTGCCAGGCAGCGGTGCTCAAACTGGGCGGTGTAGCAAAACCACACGGGGGGCTGCCTCTTTTGCCACCACCGGACGTATGAGTGAGTGTGTGTGTGGGTGTGTGAATGAGGAAAACTGAACAAAAGACTGAGTGTGTCCCATCTTAAGGCCTTCTTTGATCAGTGTTTACTCAGAATTTGATAAACAGACATATCATCTTCCATTAATAGAACTGACTCACCACACCTCCACGTATACATCCATACAAACAATGTGATATACTGTACGACACGTATGTCTGTACATCCAGACGATACATCTATTTACAGAACAGGGAACAATAGGCATCCAGACATACCCATATATGGAAGAGATCTACGTTTGAGAAGAAGTAAACACAGCCAATCAAAGGCACAGATGCTTGAAAAATACTACTGGTTGACAGATACTCACCGGTGACCCATATATAGGCAGAGCTCTCCACAGATCCCCTCTCATTGGTGGCCTGGCACGTATACAGGCCCTGGTCCTCCCCCGTGATTCGATCGATATGGAGGGTCCCATCCTCTGGTGATATCACAATACCTGAAGATGGTGGTAACAACTCTTAGAGGTGGAATACAACCACAAGTTTACATGTACAACGTGGTATTTCTTTACCTGATCCCTGAGACAGAGCACGTTCATCCTTGTACCATGTGATGGTTGGGGGTGGGACGCCTTCAGAGGGACAGCTCAGGATCACTGAGCTGCTAACGTTCACAGTACAATCTGTCAAATTATAAAGCAGCACTGGAGGCTCCAAAACTGAAAGGAGAAACACACAAAACATGCATAGTATAAGTAGCTTAATGAAACAGGGTAGGCAGTTTATTTTTGCCATCTTTGGGCGAAAAATCCATAATGACCTTTAAGCATAATGTAATTTGAGTGGTCTGAAAGAAAACGAGACTTCTGCTCCTTCTTTTTGCTGTTTTCAGGCTTTAGAAAACCTAGCCAGTAACAGGAGACTTTGTCCAATCAAAGGTCGGTAAGATAGTTAATTGTTGAGTCTCAAAATAAGTGTTTGGCAACCTCAGAATGAGACTCAGCAATCTACCATTTTTAAGCCACCACTCCGCTACTTGGGAATGAGACTCAACAATCAATTATCTTTCTCCAGAACTGCTTACTGCACCTTTAACTCACGTATTGTGCTTGTACTTTACTTAAGTATTTCCATTATACTCCACTTTATATATAAAATCTTCTACATTCCTGGGTGAAATTATGTAATTTTTACTACATTTATCTCACTGCTATAATTACTTTGTAGACTAAGAATATAATTAGCTAAAACTTTTGAAAATTGAAAATGCCAATATATGGACATATTTTTTTCCTTGTAGAGGAATTAACATATTATTGTGGTGTGATGAGATAAGATAAGTCCTTTCTTTGCAGTGATGGCCCACTAACAGCTGCAGACATAAAATACAATGGTTTTCAAAATGTACACATTCATTGAAGAAAAATAAGAAAATTGCTGCTGACATTTTTTTATGTTTTGCAAATTCATTTTAATGATCAGGATGAATGCTCTTATGATGGCTGATTAAATTTGTAGCGTCGAAGGAATGTGATTTAGCTCCCCCTCACATGACTGATGCTGAACAATCATTGCAACTGCAATTTTGCGGTCCATTTTGGGACCCCAAAAAAAACAAAAAAAAAACAAAAAAACAAAAAAAAAACTCACCACAGTGCACACATAGTCACATCACGAGCACATAATTAAAGCATCATCTCATTGGCCTGGCATATCACCAGAAACTGCATTTGGTGTCATGTTTCTGTCAAGTCCAATATTCATTCTCCTTTTAGCTCTGTTTTTGGTCTCTACCAACTCCAGACAAAAATATCACTTTTACCTCCTTCACTGTCCACTGTGTGCACCTGCTAGTTGTTAACCTTAGCTAACCTGAGCAGATATTGTACAGCGGGCTTTTAGAACTTTTTTTCGCTGAAAACAATTGCCTGCTACGGCCAAAAACAACAGTGATGAGAGCAGTGAGACTGGATCAAAACAGTCAAGAAGTGGCCTGAAAAACAATTGCACAGGTTAACTAAGGTTCCCCTTAGCTATGCTAAAATGCATGGCTAAGGGGAACTACAGAGTCAGGTGATTATTATAGGTGGGTTCGTCCATATGACCAATTGCTTTCAAATTGCACATAGCTTGAGTCATACTTTTTTGTTCTTTTGATATTAATTAAGGTCCTGTTCCGTCCTGTGACCCTGGATCTGTTTGACCTGAATGTAACAGAACCTTAATTAGTATCACTGGTAACACTTTACTATTTCATATAATAATGGCTGCATGTAAAAAAAAGAAGTCTATTGCTAATCTAAATGTTTAAAGCCACTTTAATGGCATTTGCTGTTGTTACTTCTACTTAAGTAAAACTTCATGGCAGAGTTTTTCAAAGTGGGAAGCCTCCCCAGGGAGCTTCAAATCATTTCAGGGGAGTAAATATGAGTGAAAATGATTTATTAATTTATTTACTCATTCATTTATTAATTTGTGTTTGGTTATTACAGTACTTATTAAAACTTTGATTTGGTAATATTCCTGTTATGTCTAACAGCAATATGAAGCTATTTTATGTGGGGCAATTGGTGAATTTCATAGGGATCAAAGAACAAAATCATGATCCCATCGATATCCAGTAACTTACCAAGGTTTGTCTGAGTTGAGAACCACAGTCTCAGACTTTACCTGCTTTATGGTATTTGTACTTTTAATAAAGTAAAGAAGTCAAATATTTCCTCCACCACTTCAGATTACCAAAAAAAAGTTCAGTGTTTACATTTATCTCTGTACTGTTGTAGTTAGGCCTATTTATAGACTAAAACAGATTTGCGATGACGTGAAACCAGTGCTATTTTTTCCCACTGTTTTCTGGACCAGTGCCACTTTTGGACAATAATTGTGGAATGGTTGTAGTGACACACTTTTCCACAAGAGTGGCCTTGGCTTCAACCTATGAGTCAGCTGACATTTGGGTTCTCTTGGGCCCCTTACTCACCCTGAAATACCCGGCAACACAAACCCATTTCTAAAAAGCAACAACAATGTAGTATTTCATCATGTGGGCCATTATTGGACTACAAGTGCAGACAATGACTTGAATGTAGTTTTTTAGTTTTCCTTCTCATGTACTATAATTACACTACAATTCTCATACAATAATTAGACATGAGTCCCTCTAACCCCATGTTTTAATTTTTATCTCCATTCACCCTCTTTTCTCTCTTTTTGACTTGCTTTTGGGTCACCCTGTCTCTCTAGCAATTCCCTCATGGAGGTCCCGAGGGAGGAAGTTGACGCGTTGAGCCCTGATTGTATAGAGAACAGCAGTAAAAGACATGAAGAAAAGTCACTTAACCAAGGCGACTGATTGTTGTTTCCCCTATCTTCCTCCTGGACAACAATTGATGATTGTCCATGGGGGCTGCAGCCTGACAGTGTCTGATTGGCTGATTGTTCCTACGGCCCTGTGTGGGGGCCTGTAAATGTGGCATTGTGGGAAGTGCCATTGTGTGCTCTTCCTCCAGACAAGAACTCATTCCCACGTGAAAGAGGTGCTGATCTGGAGTGCAAGAGCAAAGGCAGGGTGGGGCCCCAGGAAGTCCAGGGGACCCAATTCCCAAGCAGCCAAACTCTGTGAGAGAGTATAGGTGTTTGATTGTATCTATGTGCAACATATATGCACAGAAAACATGAGGAGGCTGTGAGTTTTAAGACGACTCAGGGATAGATGCTAATGTTTTCAAGCATTGGCTCCACAGGCTACCAAGCCATACATTCAGTGGCCAAAGTACATTTTTGGTAGCCCAAATGTAAAAACAAATTGAGGCTAGTTGAGGAAGCTGGTAGTTTACACCACATTACTTTACATCCTTTATATGTGAATATTCTTGTCATTTAAACTCCTGCTTCCATTTTTTCCAGTCTATTTTTTCATAGTCCACCTTTCTGATTCTGGTTCTTTGTGTTAGCAGTTTGAATCGGTGTAGCAAACCCACTCTATAGCAGCCCCCAACATATTGGTCGCTACCCTGTGGGTTTTTTCTGTATAATGTTGAACTAAAAGGTGTGAGGGAATTGGGTTGCTTTTAGAACTGTAACGTTGCACTGGCAAAGGCTTGCAGAACTTCCTAAAAGGAATATTTGGTGGCCAAAGACTAACTTTTTGCAGCCACAATTAATGTTAAATCCTCGTAGAGATTGAGCTCAATTTAAATCTGTATTCTAAAAGCCACAAATTCAAGGCCCGTACAAAAACATACTTGGGGCACTGAGACCACAGAACATATATGTCCTTAATCTCCGGTATGTTCGAGGGTCCTTTTTCAGCTCTGGGACCTTTGTTCAGTTCTTGCACACCATGATTTGTATGGAAGCAAAGAAAGACTAACATGCTTTTAAAAATCAAGCAATTGAATACCTGATTGTGAAATGCAATATTTGAGATTGAGATTAAAATAGGATTACAGCACTGAAATACTCTACTTTGAAAACCATTAATCTGAGTTTATGTGGTCTGAATTCCCCTTTAAACTTAGTTTCAATTCCTTTTTTTCATTGTTTGTCTTGTTTCATTATGTCAGATAGAAAATTAAAAAAAAACTTTGTTCAAGTGGCTGAAATGAAATTCGTTGGATCGAAAAATTCAAAGTCAAGTCAAAAAGTCAAGCTACTAAACTTTAACATTTGAGTCATCAAGGAGCGATCAGACCTCTGTCCTGTGAGGATACATTTTGTCCATCAAATGATCTGAGAAAAATAACATTCATTTTAGTGACTGAAAAACTCTGGATGCAATTTTCTGTTTGAATTTGTAAACTGTATTTGAGAGTGCAAATTGAAATTGTGAGGAATTCAAACTATAAATTAAATAAGTAGTTAAATGTTAGTTGAATATTAACTTGCTTATAAACTTATTATATTATTTACAAGTGCTTTCTTATTAACTTGATTTAAAATTTCAAATGATTATGATCCTGTTTTGTTTCCATAGTTTGCAGCTTTTTATTTATTGTTGCTTATTGTGTTATTTATCTATTTTGTTCATTTTGTGTTTGTTACTATCCCATCTGTTTGACATGTTGAGCTAAATGCTTTTAATGTGATGCAATTTGTAACTTTTAATTTGAAATGTGCTCCGTAACACATTTTTAAGTACTTACTCATCTATCTTTTTTGTGGCATAATCTAAGAATGAGCAGAAAACAGCAAACATTGTGACAGACAGGGAGCTAAAAACACAATCCAAAAATGCTTGATGTACATGAGATAACTACTTGATCTATTATTGTTTATAAAAGCCATGAACCAGAGTAAAATTATTAATTGACTTTAAAGTAAGAGTTCCCAAAAATTCACAATAATTAATATGATGAAAAGATAAATATGAGATCATAAATTTGTGGCTACTCACTTGTGACCACCACCTGTGTGTCCAGGTGCATCTCCTGTCCAGTGACGAGGTGGCGGGCGGAGCATCTGTATGCTCCGGAGTCTCTGGCTGTGAGGTTGCTCAGCAACAGGACCAGAGAGTTGGAGAACTCCCCTGATGTGAGCTGCTCACTACTCTGGGCAGGGCTACGGGAGTGGGCGTCCTCTGTGCCGTTGATCCGTTGCCATGACAACGCTGTGTACAGGTACTTATTGGCTACACAGGTGAGATGGAGCTCTCCACCCTCCCTGGGCTCCTCCCTCTGGCTCACGCTAAAGCCTCCTGGGACGTCTGAGGGAAACAGAGAGGAGACGGTGCGAAGAGGGAGAGGGAACATGAATAAAATATAAATGTTAACTGATCTTTAATGAATCAGCCATCTCAGTTTCTCGCCATGCGAACGTGGATCCTGTCAGGTGCCTGAAACCAGAAGAGCTGATTCGACCGATCATCCATTTCTGTAACCTTTGGCGACAATGTTGAATGGCTATTGTGGGTAAAAGCAGCTAGTGGAATACAGTGAAAAGGCTTTTTATTTACTTTAGCCATTTGAAACTTCCCGTGGAAACGGCTCGAGAGTTTCCTGATGGCAGATAGTGTTTATCTTTCCCGAACACCCCAAGGCCTCCCGAAATAAAGCGGACCTGCCAGTCCAAGGAAGTGCGCTGCACGGGGAAGTGGAACGATAAGAGCCCCAGGTTCCTGTTTCGCTCCTGCTCACACACTCACAGCTCAGCACAGCCTTACACACACACTCATGCACACACTCAAAAACCAATAGACACAAAATAACCTGAACCTGTATGCCTAGTAACAAATCTAACCTCACATCATACAAAACTACAGTGTGCACTCAATGCACGTACGCTACTTTGTCCTGCCAAGTGTTTCTTCCTACATTAATATGTGTGGTACTTCTTCTGTGACACAGTTTGTAAAATATCTATTTGAGTTCTTGCATCTGGTACAATTTTTCCATGACAATGCTCAGATTTGTAACCAGACACCACAAAAAAATTAAAATAAAGACATTTTTCAGTTGCTCTGGAGCATCACACTCTTTGTACAGCGGTGAAGTGACCTTGTTGCAGCGTCTCTTTGGACTTGTCTGACATTGCGTCTCCTGTCCTGCTAATGGTGAAATGACCTTGAATAGTTTGTTTCTTTTGAAGTGGAGCTGTAGGAGGTACAGTAGTCAGTGTTTTACCTATGGCGGTCAGCACGCTCCAGTTGCAAAAGCAGCAGGAGTACTGATGTAGAAAGCTAAGCTATGTTCTACTGTGGATGGGATCAGCAGCAAAACATATTTTAGCAACCTAAAAAAAAAGAACCTAAAAAAATCAATATCAGTTTAAGCGTGCACTATTTATAGAATATTTTCACCACTGTACATTACCATGAGCCAGCCTTTTACTTTGGCAAAACAGTGTTTTAAAAAGTTAGTTCAGATTCACCAAAGTCACACAATAACAGAAAGAAACTTACAAAAAGAGGCAGAGGTAGACCAGCAACGGTAAAATGAAATTTTTGACAAAATTTTGCCAAAGGAGTTTGGTTTGGAGAGGGCAATATTTGGTTTAAATAGCAGAGGCTTTGCATCAGAAAAGGCTGTCCGGTGGCAAAGTAAAGCAGTGAAAATATTCTAAATATAGTATACACTTAAAGTGATAATGATTTTTGTAGCTAGCTAAAATAGGTTTTGCTGCTAACCGTTTCCACAGCAGTACATTGCTTAGCTTCTGCGCTGGTACTCCTCATTCTGGGGGTGTCGACCGCCTCTACTTTAGGCAAGACACTGACTATGGAAAAGTGGCTCATACAAGCCACTTCAGAAAATCTCAACTACCCCTTTAAAACAGCAGCAACAACTTCATATACAGCCTATATTCTTCAGTAACATTCCCCCCCCGTCCATCTTCTCTTTTTGCCATTTTCATTTGGCAATACTGCCTATGACATAGGAAAGAAGTAAGTGTGTTCAATCTAATAAATGTTCTAAGAGTCTAACTGAGCAAAAGGCAACAAATAAATGTCTGGACATGAGTAGGTGTGCGTGGTATGAAAGCAAATCACAAGATGAATGATGAATCCCATGATAATTGAGGTCATGTTTAACAAACCAGTCAGTTTTCAGTTTCAGTATGAAATAAAAATGTTTTTAGAAGAGTTCAGCCAGATGCACATGTCCTGTGTTAAAATCTCTCCACTGTCTGGAATTTTTAAAGCTTTTACTGAGATGTTTGAAAGTGAATTTGACCCTGACCCAGCCTGTGTGATTTTTAAATGGAAGCAATGTGCTCCTCCGTTCTTTATTCATTGGGTCAAAGATGTTATGCGCTTCTTAAAAGTAGAAAAAAAATTAAATGCACAAACAAAGGGTCCTCTCAAAGCTTTGTTAAGATAATAGAGTCCCTGTCTGGATTTCTATGACTCTGTAGAGGATCCCCTTGGTAAAGAATAGAGTGGGGGACCCATAAATTTCCTAGTACAGTAGTGAGCATTTTGCTGCTCTCTTCTCCCTCCCTCTCATTTTGTCTTCCTTTTGTTTGAGAAATTAACACAGTTATTCAATTATCTTATTATATTTTCTCCTTCACCGTATTCTGTAACCTGTAATATTTCAATTTGTCAAACTATTTGATTAATAGTGCTCCTTTGTGTTTGGGGGATAAACAGGTGAACTAAAGTGAAATATATGTATTTTGTATTTTTTTTTACTCTTGTGGTATAAAACATAGAGAATAAATTAAATATATTTAGAAAAAAATGTTTTGGGATGTGTCTGTATTGAAGGAAAATATGTTCTTATATATAGTATGTTCTTAAAGGAAACCATCTTATCAGTGAGTTTCAGGTTTAACCAGGTAATTAATTGCATAATTGTTCATTGAGTAAAACTCTAAAGCAGGTGATTCTGACCAAACAGAACAGAAGAATTAGATTGTTTCACTATTTGCTCATTATTCTGGATAAAATACCAGTAAAAGATTATTTGTCAAGTCAATCATGAGAAAGCGTTAAGTGGGTCAGCTGATATAAGGAGAAAAGTGAGAAAAGCAAGAACTTTACAGAAAGTAATTATTTAAATTAGTTTCTGGGTAGTGAAACAGAGAAGAGGATGAACCTAAAATAGATTTCTATCAATGTCATTTCTTATTTAAGCTTTGACAAAAATTCCCAGATGTGGACAAGAACAAAACGCCCATCAGTTGAATCATCATATGAGGAGGTGATTCATGTTTTTCGGTATTACCTGTGACGTAGAAGTGAACGTCAAGTTGGTCTGAGCCCGCAGGGTTGGAGGCAACGCAGCGATACACACCAGACACCAAGGCCTCTGCCACAGTCAGGACCCCCACCGTCTATGGAGAGCAAACAAACATCCGCATGAGCAAACCAGCACTTAGCACGCCATGGAAAATAGACACACACACACACACATTCATAGACTCATGTAAGGTTCAGGCTCATTACCTCTGCCATTGATGGCAGGAATCATATTTTCCATGGGCCCACTGAGCAGACAATAGGGGTCTCTGAGCCAGACCTCCTGCCCACTTCCAACTCACTGGGCAGCTAAACATGCAAGCTGTCGATAATTATTAATATACTGTAAGTGTGTGTCTGTTAGTGTGTGTTTAGGAAAAGTAAGCAAAGAAGGTGACCAGAGAAGAAAGTGAGATGATCCCCTGAGTGCAATATTTTATTTTAAGCAAAGGAAAGTTTCCCTCGTGTCTTTTATTGTAAGAGTTGTAACATATAATCCAGCTTCTATTCAGATTGGTGCATGTTTTTGTCAAATGTCATCATAGAATCTATTAAACAATGCAATTAAAATATTTTTTCCAGGACAAACTGTAGTTATTGTGACTTTGAGCCTTTATGTTTTAAATGGCTGGAGGTATTATGTTTTCATCCCATTCTTGTGAACGCGATATCTCAGGAATGCCTTAAGGGAAGCTCTTCAAACTTGGCATCAATGACCACTTCAACTC
Organism: Lutjanus campechanus; assembly: GCA_027495735.1. NCBI lineage: Eukaryota > Metazoa > Chordata > Actinopteri > Lutjaniformes > Lutjanidae > Lutjanus > Lutjanus campechanus. Next base: position 28,879 of record JAJHUR010138655.1, read on the forward strand.
AAGAATGAAAGAATGAACTGTAGTTAAATTACAACATAATTGCAGTTATAATCTGCTACAGTTACTGAGAAAAAAAATATGTACTTAAATTACAGTTACTAATCAAATTTTTGGTGATTACAAAGGGGTACATCTAGATATTCGCTTTGGGTTGCCCTATTGCTAACTATAAAATATCCTAGTTGATAACTACTTTTGCAGGATCATTGTCTTAATGTACACATTCTAGGGGCTGATAATGGAAAATTTATATTATTCATTATTCCAGTAATTCAATTCTTGCTAATAAATATCGACTATAATAACATCTGATTTGACAGATTGATCTGCCAAAGCATTTAGTTTAAATTCTTCTGCAAAATGCTCTATAACAGCCGAAGTATGTGTTTTGTTGTATTGTGTTTTTTTGGTGTACGTTACCAGAAAAAATGAATGAACATTTGCAGAGTCAGAATTGTCCTTCGTTTTCGTTGTAATAGTGACGTCAGTTAGATTTGATTTGGTCAGAGCTGTTGATTATTGAATCATCCATCTTCGCTCATTACATCTTAGCCTTTCTTACCCACAGGTGTGTTTTAACTACAGGTTATATGAACTTCTTTTTAAAATACAAAAATGTGAATTTATCAGTTATCTTAATGGTATCCGCCAGGTAATTATTAATTGTCATATTGGCTGGAAATATCTATATTGTGCATTCCTATTTTCCACAGTATAAGGTAACTGAGAATATTGTTACTTAAGGCTCGACGTGGCTCTTCTGTCAGTCATGGTGTGTATTTCAGTGCTTAACCTACCTTTTTCTTCCCCTGAAGCACTTCCTGCCTCTGCGTAATACTCAGGATGTGGTTGCTTGTGAACGTGGCGGGGAATCTTTCTGTCACAGGGCTCCATAGCGAAGAGGACGTTGGACACACACACCTTGAAGGAGGAGGAGGAGGAGGAGGAGGACAAGGACTCAGCTGTGTTGACACAAGTCATTTTATACTGCCTCCAGGTGTGTGTGTATGTGGGTGGGTGTTTTCCTCAGCTGTGCTCGGCAGGAGGAAAACAAGAACATCAGGGACAATGTTTGATCGTCGCTGCTTGATGTTATCTTCAGCCTAATTCACATAATCATCATCACCAAACCATTTTTATCAATAGCATCACGTCCTCTCACCCTGTCCTGCCGCCTGACAATAGTGAATCTTTGGAGTGCTATGTAATGCTGGATTGTTCATCTATGGAGGATGCAGAGGTGGTATTGTCATCCCCTGGATCAACTTCCTTCCATTCTTCACAAATCATCCCACATTTCCAGGACATGAGTTCCTGTCCCTCTCAATGTCTCTCACAAGTCTAAATCCATAGATTACGCATTTGTGGGGTTGTGGGAACTAGAGCTTATGCAAGCTGCATACCTCTTTATTATGAAAAACTCTGATACACGAGGTGAGGAGGGGGCTCAAAACACACAATGCCTGATCATTTAGTTTTTTTTTTTTGGAGTTTAGGTGTGCGTTCAATATTTCACGTACTTCTCCATGTCTCATAACAGTTCTATAAGTAATCCTGAAAGATTGAGATGTATCTGAATGAAATGTCTCTATACCAAATATGATGATATATGTAATGTAATGAACTCGTATCAAGTAACATCTAACAACTAACAAATGTGCTTATACATAAAAGTTCATTTTAATGAGCACCACATGTGGTGAATGTGTTGACTCAAAGAAGCATTTTTTGTATGAACAAAATGCATTAATGCTAATACAATAGAATTTTTTTTATTTGAGTATCAATACCAGTATTACTGGGATCAATAGGCTCCCAAAAAAAAAGAATCCATTACATCACATGACATCCTGGGCACATGAATATTCTTATTATTGCTGCAGTACTTGCATCTCTGCTGCTGTTAAAATAATGAACATGTCATGTCTTTAATTACCATTAAAAACTGTCTTGTGTTTAAACATATATGTAATTAATAGAGCATTATAAAAACAAACATCTCATGTTTGGCAAATTACTGGTGGTGTATTCAGAAGAAGAATAGAAGTAAAAAATTCTGACATTTTGCTTCCTTACATGATGGTACCTTAGCTGATTTCACAATAAAAAGCATTAATATCCGCAGTGATATCGGTGATTACAGCCCTGGTATTAATGTTAACGTTACTTAGTATTGGATCTAAGCCAGATTTTGTGGCATTGCCCACCCTTGTATAAAATAAAGGAACCAAAAACATTCATATTTTTACTTGGCAATATTTTAAACCTTTTTTTTTTAAAAGCAACGAATTATTCATAATTGTTTATATTATTATATTCCTTTATATCTATACTTAATATTAAGGTAGTACTTTTGATTGTTTCATGTCAGTGTGTTCATTAACTTAATCTAACTGCTTTGTATGATAATTTTGATTGATTTAGATTTATTATCTATTAATCAGTTGATAATTTTTTCCAATTAACTGGTCATTTGGTCGACAAAATAGAGGAAAATTATATATTTAATACTAATCAGTTGACCGAGGTAACGTTAGTTAACGTTAACGGCTATACTAATCGACAAGCTAACGTTAGCTTATTTGTTAGCTCTAGCTGAAATGTTACCTTATGATAACACGCTTATTTTGAAAATTAGTACTTACCCTTTGGGAATGCCCCTCCCCGTGCAATAGTTTGATATTTTGGGAAATATATTTTAATTTAATTTAATTTCTTGTCCAGAGTTAGAGGAGAAGATGATAGCATGTCTGTACAAACAAGCCATCGAACAGTTAATGTAGAAGCACCAGCAGCCGTTAGCTACCTAAACCGGTTGCCTAGCAACCTCACAGCCAGACTCCAGTCACTGCCTCTAACCATTTTAGCCAAGAAGAAGTATCTTAATATTATAAGTATCTTAACCTTTTTTAAAGACTTGATGTCTTGGCTGAAGTAACAAAGTGTGTTTTATTGAACTGAAGATAGCCTATTGTCAGCAAAAGCAAAAAAACAAAGATGTGTTTCTGTGTGTTCATTTGAGCAGCAACTTGGTTTGGTGGTGATGATAACGTGAATGATGCTGAAGATTTGTATTTTTTACTGCAGTGATACTCAACTTGCCACCGGCGTATCTGCCATGTATCTGCCAGTTCCTTGCAACAAGTTGATTTTGTGTTTAGTCTATCTATCTATCTATCTATCTATCTATTGTAGTTATATCTTGTAATTAAAAGAATGTAGCTTCATTATCTAGACATGAGGCATCATCGTCTCACTGTAAACTGTCATTTCCACACTGTTCATTGATGCTGTTTATGGATGTGTCAGTGGCCCTCTCTGCTCCCTGTCTCTGTCTGTATCCTTGTCGTCATCCTTCTCTGTCTGTCCTGGGCTCCACCCTGACGTTGGTTCCTCTTTGCTGCCTGATTGCTCTTCCTCTTGGCATCTAGTGTGCAACTGCATGAATGACCCACCCTGTGCATGACACCACGGGCCTGACACACACACACACACACACACACACACACACACACGCATCACACACAGGCACAGATTACACTAGTTCACACTCCCACGCTTCCCAGGAAAAGCTGAGTTACTCTCACACACACGAATATGATTAGTTAGATGGGTGTGTGGGCATTAAGCAGGGTTAGAAACAGAAAATAAATACACAGTCATGCATACACACTCATACCACATTCACGCTGTGTGTGTGCCTGCCAACAGGGTGAGCAGCAGCTGCCTAGAAATATGAATGAACTGTTGAGTTGTGTATCAGTGGGGGTCATCTCCTGCCTTTTCTTCCTGTTCTGTCCTGTTTCGCTGCCTAAAATAAACTTTTACCGCTGTCCCTGTCTGTTCCTGTTTCAACCCCAAAATAACCACGAGGCCGTTTAAACCAATACACAAATATAAGCAAGGTTTAATGCAAAAAAACACACAAAAAACGACTGATATAACACTTCAATACATCTTAACAGATTCATACAAAGTTGGCAAATATTGTCATTCGTCATATGTAAGTTAGTTGTATAAAATTATTAAATATTAGATTCATATATTACTCATAGAACATCTGTATACAAGGAATGAATCACATTAGGAGACACCCGTAGAATGGGACGCACACACATTTGTTCCTGCACATTCTCACACTTGCTTTATACACACACATACATACACAGACATGGACTTTACTAAAACACTTATGGCACTCATTGTCTTAAAATGACTTTAAGTATCACACATACATTTAGGCTGGGTTGCACCAACAAGGATTAATTTTTAATCCCGATTAAATCATGGTTTAACTTCAATTTATGATGCACCAAACTTTTAAACCATTTTAAAATTAAGAGAGATTAAATTTAAACCTTTCTTTAAATCTCATCTTATCTTTTAACCTCATTATAAAATGTGATATAGTATTACCCTTAAACTTACAATGTTTTTGCTACTTAGCAAACAATAAAACAGCTATCAGACAAACAATGCAACATTTCTTTTTACTTTTTAGCTTGCTAGAAAAAATATTTTTTACTTTTAGCTAGCTAGAAAAGCAGCGTAACATTTTGTTAGTTTTTAAGCTAGCAAACAATGTACAGAGCAGCTGAAAGTTAACGGAGTTTCCCCTCATTTATCCAACATTTATCTCAACGACAAACGCTCAAAGTTAATTTTTATTTATGTATTTATTTTAATTTGGGTAAACAAACATCACCACATTGATTTAGATCTATAAAATTTTCATTTACATCACTTAACTTAGATTTACTAAACTGAGATTAGTTTTTAAATTGTGCAACAGAGCTCTTAAATTAATCTTTGTTGGTGCAACACAGTCTTAGATTTTAATTAACTTTCAATACAAAGACAACAGGGCTATTATACTGACATCATTTGACAAACAAGACACTTTGACATGGGATGACACTGGACGACACAGGATGACATAATGTGACAGAGGGGAGTCATAGTCTCTGGTCCATGGAGACTTCCTACATGGTAGGCGTCTGCTGCTGACCATCAGTCTTTTTTAATAGAGAACTGTAGGCATCCCATAGTGAACAACACAAAGCTTGTCCTCTCTCCTGTTTCGCCTGTCCAAGGTGAGCACATTTGACCTTCTTTCTACCAGCGGCTAAAAATCGGAAACAGAAACTCACAGCTTTTGTGGATGTCAGAATCTAGATTAGGGCTTGGGACAGGCACGGTTAATGCACCCTTTATAGTACCACTCTAGGACACAAAAAACAAGCAAAGCAGCTCCAGAAATGTGGCTGGTGGATGGATGGAATTGCACTTCTTCTGGCTCAAAATGTCTGTGAAATGTAAAAAGCATAAAACTACAGGATGGCTGGGTGCGAGGGGAAGACTTAAATTTGGGGAAATGAAGGAAATAAATAAATAATCAGTAAAGCAGGTGTCCTTATATCCTTAGTGATGTGGCTTATTTTCCTCCTGTGTCTCCTGATCTTCACTGCTCAGCAGTGTTCCAAGTCTCTTTCCTCACTTTACACATCAGTTTAGATTATCACATAGGATCTCTGGTAATGTCTCTGAGGGTTCTGGCTGCTGTGGAGAAGCACTGATGAGTGTGTGGAGGTGGTGGTGGTGGTGGTGGTGGAGGGGGTGGGCTCCAGAGCAGGAGGTGATGGGGGAGTTGTTCTTCTGTAGAGGTGGAGGATGCTGGGTTGGGGTGGAGGGCAGAGTTGGTGAGGGAAAGGGGTTGGAGAGGTATGTGTGGGGGGCAGCAGAGTTGGGGGGAAGGGGTGTATGGTGTGGGGTGGGGGGGTGGGGGCTCTCAAGAATAGATCAAGCTCTTGAGGAAGCGGACTGTGCCACGTTTGAAGACGAAGGGACAATCACGCTGCTGGGAAGCGTCTCGCGCCGGAGAGGAAGCCAAACAACGAGAGGAAAAGCGCTCTGATTTTCGCACAGGAAGCCTAGTGCGCCTCCTGCCCGGGCCAGATAAGAGCGCTGTGGTTCCCAGGGCCAGACCCAGGAGTGGGCCCAGGACCCAGGCGCAAGGCCCCCCATCAGCCTGGCCCAGCCTGGTCCACTGTCCCTGAGCCTCCTCCAGCGCGGCGTCAGGCTCGCGGTGCAGCCGGGCTGCAAAGAACAAGGGCCTAGTGAGGATCCAGCCACAAACTGGTCTAAAACACACTCAATACATCAGAACCAGAACCAGAACAGAGCTTTACAGAGGACCACGGAAGAGGCCACGTGTAATCTGCTGAAACAGTATTGTGCAGTTACAGTACACTTTCATTCCTTTATCAGAATAAGCTGCAGCTGCAGTTCAGCCTGCAGAAATCTTCATGACACGTTTGTTTTATGCCAAAATGTTTATGCAATTACTAAAAGACTTTTTGAAAATTTGACCTACAACCCAGTCAATCAATTTAAATCTACACTGTAAAAAAAAGTTGAGAAAACTCACTCGCTCTCTTGAATCTTTCAGTTTTCAAACCCCCCCAAAAAATTTGTGTTTCAGAAATTGTCCACGGTGAGATGTGAACCTAATTTCATTGTTTGGGCGCTTAAAAAATAAATGGTTGGAACTGAAAATATCAAATTATTAACCATTTTTCATTTTCACTTCAGTGAGTTTATTCATCCGTTTTTGAAATACAGTTTTTGGGGGTTTCTAAAACTAAAAGATTCAAATTTATCTAGTAAATTTTGTCAACAAAACATCATTAGTGTACAAAACTTTTTTTAAAACTGAAGAATTTGAGTTGGGCTCAAAATTGAAAATTCAGTTTAGGTAAGTTACCTTGAAATTTTAAGTTTTCTCAACCTTTTCATTTTTACAGTGTAATTATCAAGCACTGGTTCACCATATTTAGTTTTAGAAGTTTTGTTCCGTGTGCAGATTACATGTGATTCTTACCATGATCAAAACAATCATACATACTGTGGATCTACACGACAATACAATACTGAGGTACAACAGTGGCACAATTTTAAAAATTACCTGAAAATCTATTATTAAGGATGTAACAATACCAAAAGTTCAAGGTACCATAATACCATGATAAAGAGTCCATGATACATTATTTATTGCAATATTAAAAAAAAAAGAAAAATGACAACTTGAAAAAAAAAGTCCTTTAGTGCTACAATGAGTAAGCGAGTAGGTGTCAACTATTAAATTAATTGCCAACTATTTTAAAATCATTTTGAGTCATTTTTTAGAAAAAAAAATGGTCCAAATTCTCTGATTCAGCTTCTCAAATGTGAATATTTTCTGGTTTCTTTACTCCTCTGTAATAGCATCTTTGGGTTGTGGACAAAAAAACCCCAAACATTTGTGTACGTCACCTTGGGCTTTGGGGAACACTGATCAACATTTTTCAACATTTTTATTTTTATTTTTTTTACCATTATTGGACATTTTATGGACCAGATAACTAATCAATTAATTGCAAAAATGACTGACAGATGAATTGATAATTAGCCTAATGTCCTCCATTAAATAATTAATCTGATGTAAAGCATTTTTGTTCATTTTTTCTTTCAACTTAAAGCGCCTCTGCTTTTCTTCTTTAATGAAATAAAACAAAATAAAAGTAGCCAGCTATGACCAAAGTATATGCAAAAAATTGAAATGAACTGTCTTTAGCAATGAAAGTTTGAATTATGTATATACAAATGCAAAAAAAAAAGTCAATGCAGCAGTCAGTAGCAGTCCTTTTGTGTAATAAAAATAAAGAAATAAAATAATTATGTAATATCACAGTAGATATCGTCACATTCCAGCACGACACGACTTTTTTAAAATTGCAATATTGCAATATTTGATATATTGTTACATCCTTAATAAGTATATTGTCTGAGGTTGACATTTCTGCAGGAGAAATAGTTTACATCACTCTACCTACATTCAGTCTAACAGTGAATATCAGCTACTTTAGCATCACCAGCTGGTCTAACACATGTTCATGTACATTATGTAGATTACATTTGGCACAGACGGAACCACACTGCATGGCGGCACCTCGGCATGGCGCCATACGAGAGTGCCGGGGGTTAAGGGTCAAGTACACTGATGATGTCAGTGTGTCTCAGAGGGGGAATAGAGCATGGGCGGCTGCTGTGGTGCTCTCAGGTAATACTTAACCTCTCTGACTTGGTCATAAGCAACACAATAAGTGTCTGACCTCCAAGAATAACTCAATCAATGTTTCTGCCAAGTGCCGGCTCGAGCGCCCGTGTGTGTGTGTGAGCTGCCTAAATGTCCCTCGGCATTGCTGGGCTGGGCCATTTCTCATGAGAACTTTATATATAGTGTGTGTGTCAGATATAAGAAAAAGCATCACAGGATGCGGTGTGCAATCACAATAATAAACAGGCCTCTCACCCTGTGTCCTGCACAGGAAATTCATTAAATCATAGCGTTTGATTTGGAAACCAACAAATCGTGACTGAGAGCACGGAACTGGCTTCTATTGAAGTGTGTTTTTTTTTCTCTGTCCTTTCAAGTCCGAGATACACTGTGTACTGTGTCTGTGAATGTACCTCACACACTCTGACACACACACACACACACACACACACACACTCACACACACACACACACAGGCTATGCATTTTAAACAAACATGGAAAAGAACAGATGGACAGTAAAGAACAAACATATGGGGAAAGAGTTGCACAAGCAAGCAAACATATAAACACAGACATGACGAAACGCACACATATGTGGAGGCATACATACACACACAAATAAACACACACACATTTTCACACATTCCCGCACATGAAAGGCCCCAAAAGGCATCTGTTCTGGTTACAAGAAGGAAACGCTGTCTGAACACATGCTGAAATAGACAAAACATGTCTCGTTTTTCAAAATCACACACACACACTCGCACAGACACACACCACAAAATAACATAAACAAACAAGACATCTTGTTGTACTGTATGTGTCTGTAACATTATAGCATTTGTATTATTTTAGCCTTTGCAACCAAAATATATACAGATTATACAAAGTTTAAATTTATATCAGCTAATAACCTCAAAAGTGATTTTTTAAATCAACAGCAACAATGTGTATTGTTTTGTTGTTTCTGCTGCATGTGTATTTGTTACAATATATCGAGTTCAGGGTTGCAAATTTTGTGCATTTTCCTTAACCAATAGTTGAAAATGCTAACAACTGATTAATCATCAATAACTAATGAGATAGAAAACATACCTTCTTACTCTTTTTTCCCATTATCATTTTTTCTTGCTTTTAGGTCTTTTTTTCTTGTTTAAAGTTTAAGTGTCCTTTTATTCAAGAAATGGCCCCGCCAGACTAAACAATTAGTGCCATTTCTAGACTATCGATTAGACTATTGATTAAATTCTTAACAGCCATTAATCAATTAATGATTAATCATTAACATTCCTAATTGAGTTGATTGAAATTTTTGATGTGACAAGTCAATAAAAAATAACACTGGGAGCTCAGTATTGTTGTATGCTCATGTTAATATCTCAACCCTAATCCCAAAAAAGTTGACACGCAGTGTAAAACGTATATATGAAAACATAATGTGATGATTTGCAAATCTTTTGTGACCTGTATTCAACTGAATACTGTACAAAAACAAGATATCTAATGCTCAAACATAAATTTGATTATTTATGATAAATAAATCTGAATTTGATTGCGTTCTGTTCTTATTTACATTTTACACAGTGTCTTCATTTTTTTGGAATCTGTATTTTACCTGGTTTCAGTTTCTGTTTCAGTCTAAGATGCACAGCCATTTCAAATGATTTAAGGCTCATTTTGGAGGTAAGACTTTAAAGGTCGCACTTTATTTTACAGCGTACTAGTGAGTCCTAACAAGCAGTACTTTGCATGAATATGCTCTTTATTAGACAGTATTAGACCCTTTCTTAGAGGGTAATAAGAGACACATTCCAACAGAAATGTAAACTAAAGTCAAATCACTGCTATTTCCCTGTGTACAAAGAATATGTGAACCAGAGGTAAGAGGTAGAAGTTAGTTTCTTTAGTTTACAGTAAAGTCCTGTTGTAATGTGTCCCTAATTACCCTCTAATAACATCTAATAAAGGTCTAATGAAGGGTCTAATAAAGAAAACATTTCTAATTTTTATCTAGTTTAATAGTTACGTCTTATTAGAGTACCATAAAGTAGGGCAACCACTTTCTATTTGCACACTGCACTGCATTTATTTTTCTGGGCTACTTACAGGCCTTTTGACGGGCAGGGATGCCAGAGCCACTGGATGTGAGGAGGAGGGACCCCGTGGGATGTGCAGTGAAGGGCTTGTCTGCTCCCCCGTGGCACTGAGCCCGGGTCCTGCAACGACACCGCTTTCTCCCCTATCTGAGGACTCACTGTCAGACGAGAAGCCCACACAAACACACAGACACACGCACGGACACACACAGGTACAAGAGCAAAGTTACATCACCGTGGGGAGTCTAAGACAGAGCTGAAGGTGGTTTTGGTGGGTGGAGAATTTAAACTGGGTTTTCTCACCATTGACCACAAGCGTGAGCGTGAGATTCTGGTAGAGTCCATGTTCCTGGATTCGTACCAGGACAGTGTACTTCCCAGCATCCTCCTCTGCTACATCCCGGATGACCAGGGAATTCCCCTCCATGTGGTATCTGGAGCATTGCTCTGCTGCCACCATGCCATCCTTCAACCTGAAAAGGGCATGAGCAAAGTTTTGGTAAGGAGAGTCCAAATCACTTCTAAATCTGATCTAAATCATGGCTTAACTTTAAATTATGTTCCACCAAACTTTAAACCTAAATCTTAAAACTGAGAAGGATTCAATTTCTCATTAACCAAGATTAACTTAAATTCTGTTGCACCAAAATGTGACCCAGTGTCAACTTTAAACTTACACTTGAGGAGGTTTAATTTTTAAAATGTCTGCATTTTTGAGACGGACTGAGCAAAATAATCAAGTTCCTCAAGGAAAGTTTAGGGACAGACTCAACCCAGTTGACTTTTATGATATGTATCTTCTTTCTTTCACTAACATTAGAGGATCCATTCAAACAGGCTGCCAATTGTTGCCATTCTGCCAACAGGTTTTTCTCAAAAGAGCAGAAATGAGAGTTTCTCTACTGAGCCATCATGAGTAGACTAACTAGGCTAAGTTTTTTTAAAATCTCGTTTTGTTAACCTTTTAGATAGCTAGAAAACAATATAGTGTTCTATAAGCTTTTTAGCTAGCTAGTACACAAAGGAACATTTTGTGAACCTTTTAGCTAAAAAAAAATGTATTTAATAAACAGAGTTTAATTCTTAATTATGTAACAGAGCTCTGCTTAAATCTGGATTTACTCATTTTAAACCTAGTTTTGCTTCACTCACTTTGCTTCACTCAAATCAATCCAAAGCTTTAAGGAGGAAAGTTACTTGGAATTATACAATTATAGGAGGACGTGAGTTCCATTTAATCATGAAATATGAGGAACAACGTGTGGTTGCTCAAACAGCTACCATCATCAGCGTCATCATTCCGAGGAAATGGTGTTGAGAAAGTTTGCCAGAGATTAAAATAGCTTGACAAATGGGCTTTTGACATTACGGAAGGGAGGCAAAAAAGGGGAGTGAAAGGGTCAAGGTAATTCAAATAGGCCTCTTAGGTGTGATTTCAGAGATAAGAGGGATTTCTTACCAGATTACTTCAGGGGCGGGGAATGCTCGAAGTTTGGGAGAGATTCTGTAAGATTTCTGTCCTGCCTGTACCTCCATCACAGATCCATGTCTGGGCTTCAGGCGAATAAATGGGCGGTCTGAAATTGCATGCACATATTTGTGGAAGGTTAAGAAAGCAAATGGAGAAGTTCCATTACTGTTTTTACACTCATCTGCCACTCTCAGACAGTGACTCATTCAGAAAAAAATAGTAGTTGATGAAACATCATGTCAACAGAAATTATGAAACTATGAATGAGTGATCTGTCCATATGTCTGTGGTTGATAAATCTTAATGACAAGGGCGTTTGGGAGGAAGACACTCACCATAGACAGTAACAGTGACTTTCTGTTGTTTGATGTTTTCACCACTGGTGACACGACATGTGTAGAGGCCTCGGTCTGAACGCTGGAGCTTCGGGATGGTCAGAATATTGTAGAACAACATGTGCAATCGGTGTTTCAGGATCCTCTTGGAAGTGAAGCCGGTGTTGTTATTCTGAAGGTGAAGAGGGAGGAAGAGTCATAGGATTAACACAGAAGGCTCACCTGTGATCCACTGTCCTTCAAAGGATAGTTTGGATTATTTGAAATGGGGTTGTTTGAGGTACTTATCAATAGTCAGTCTAATACCTACAGTAGATGCCAGCTGACAGAAGAAGAAGAAGAGCAGAGAGGAGCACCAGCACAGAAGCTAAGCAATGTACTACTGTGTACAGATCAGCAGCAAAATGTATTTTAGCCACCAAAAAACATATTTAGAATATCTTCACTGTTTTGCCATGCTGTAAGACAGCCTTTTCCAATGGGAAACTGTTGTTCTACAAGCCAAATATCACACTCTTGATCAAGCCACCAGACTTCTTTGGAAAAAACAGTAATTTTATCTTGCAGAACACAGGAGCTGCTGGTCTACCGGTGCCTCAATCGGTTAATTTGTTTGTATTATTATGTGACTTCTGTGTTTCGGTGGGTTAGTTCAGATTAATCGAAGTCACAAAATAACAGAAAATAAACTAACCGATCGACCGGCAGCCCGTCTTGTTCTACAGGGTAAAACTACTGTTTTTGCTAAAGGAGTCTGGTAGCTTTGGAGAAAATGATATTTAGTTTATATATCGGCAGTTTCCTGTCAGAAAAGACCGTCTGACAGCAAGGTTAAGTGGTGAAAATATTCTAAACATAGTGTACACTTAAACTGATATTGACATTTTAAGAAGCTCATTGCTTAGCTTCCTACACCAGTACTCCTGCTCCTCCTCCTGTCAGCTTCTAAATATCCAAATTATCTCTTTAACATTTAACAAGTTATAATGACCAGACGTTTCACCTTACACAGCATTTTTTTATGTTTACATACTGCACTTGGGAAAATATAACTAAATGCCTAAACGTCTGCTTTTTAAAGGATTATTTATTATTTATTCTTTATAGATCAGTAACAGAGCATCTGGAAAAATCCATGAAAAATCCTGGTGTATATCCTCATCCACCTTTACTGAACTCTTTAATTCAAGGATTTCATGTGACCAAGTTGTCTATGTTACATGTCATCCTCTGACCCTATCCCCACATTTCCTATCTATCAAAAAAGCCAGAATGGAAACAAGCTAACTTAAAAATTAAAACAAGAAAAAGGGAGGGGAAAGAGGGAAAAAAAAAGCCCACAAAGCATCTGAACCAGAAACCAGTGACGTGGTGCAAATTTCTGCACTCTAATCGGTGTGTATGGTTTTTATCCCAAGCTTTTTAATTTTTAACGTTTGGATGGGGTGGGGTTGGTGTTGGGTTTGAAAAGAGAGTTGGTCTGTTGCAAATGCCTGAGTCTTTTTTTTTTTTTTTTACCCTAGTCTGTTACTGCCAGAATATGTTTATATTTTACAATCAGGCCCATACTTGTATTACATTATTACCAGACAGTGAGACACCCACAGGCATGTATTAATGATTTACTGTCTGTTTAACTGTCTGTTAAGGAATGGGGAAGTCCTTAATAAAGTTTTTTTTCTCACTGTGATGATCTATCAAGTCCAGAGTTGTAAATGTTTAAGAGTTAATGATGAACAAAGAAAGGCTGCAGAGCTTTTTTTTTAGAATTGTCTTTACAAATTGTTTCTCACTAATCTATATATGATTAATAAGTGATTTAATGAGCAATGATAAAGTCATAACAGTTATCTAGCATTTTGCTAACATTAGCTATCAGCTGTAACGAGCTAACTAAAACTGATGCAGATTAGCCCGCTAGCTGGCATTTTATTAACATCAGCAAACTTAAGATCTAAGTGTTGCTTTCCCCTAGTAAAACTTTTAACTTAAATTTGGTTTTCTTTTCAACGAAAGGAAAGGAAAGGAGAAAGTTGACTGAGGTTCCCCCATAACAAGCTTGCTCAACTATTAATGGACCACAGAGTGAAAATGGGTGGGACATAAGAAGGGTCAATTGTTTTACTTTGAGCCTTCTGAAGTTGTAAAACTCACATCCAAATACGTATTAACAGTAACTTTCACTCTGCGTACACTTTAAAGGGGTGACCTTTTTCTTTTGCTCCAAAAACTTTAAATAAGTACCTTTATATCTACTTTAAAATATCAATAAAATAACAGGGACTTTCACCAGTCGGCCAGCTTGCCATCACACTTCAGATCACACTGACTTGAGAGGTGTGCTGTTGTCTGAGAGTAACAGAATTATACACTCCAGCTCGGTCTCTGTCAAAGGTCATTTGTCATCTAAACCTGTGCTTCTCTGCTTCATACAAAGTCTCCACAGACTTTAATGTAGGTCTGACCTTTCCGGGATAGTCCCAGGTGATGTTGACTCTGGTGTTCAATTCCCCGGTGGCAGTGCAGTTCAGGACCAGCCTCTCTCCCTTCAGAGCCTGTACAGGTCCACTGCTGTTCAGATACACCTCCATGATGTTACTCACTGTGATGAGAAAGAAAAAATACAGGAATTTATACATAGAGGGAAGTCAGAGTGGACAGAGGGTTTTACATTAAAACAACTAAAATGAATTAAAGCACTGCTGACCTGGTCTGTGTACAAAGTATATACGTGACTTGTGTGTGACGCCATCAGTGACTGTCTGGCAGAAGAAGAGGCCGATGTAATAGAAGGTGGGTGTTCGGATGGTGAAGCCTTGCTTGCTGTTCCAGATAATGTTCCTCTGGTCTGGACTCAGGCTGTGGTTGGGGAACTGTGGGAGGAAGGAGGAGAAGACAACACCCATCAAATATTTCACCTCACCGAAACCATGAGAACAGCTGCAATTACACACTTGGACCCGAAGTGAAATCTCACGTACGAGGGCAAAGATTAGAGAACTGCAGAGTCACAACTACAAGGAACCAGAATGAGTCATTTTGGGTCTTAAACCATAGAAAAATTGCTAAATTGCAATGTGATGTGCAACACTGTAATAATAGACGGGAGGAAACGATGGTCTTTGACGTTTGCATTATATTTGCTGCCAAAGAGAAAATAAATCCCAAGATATTTTGACTCTGTTGATTAAACAATAAATATGTGCTCTTAACCACTCAACCAAATTTGAATGATCGCTAAGGGTCTCAAAATCATGAAAAAATGGACAGTGTTTTCTGCTCTGAAACACCAGGGGACGTGTCCTCTCCGCTGTCTCGGTGTCAAACACCACTACAACCTGAAACATAGCAGCTTTATTGGACACGTCCAGACACGTTTTAGTCACCAGAGCCAGACAACGGTGACAGGATGGTATGTTTTTTCTTCTGTGTCAGGTTGTTGGAACCGCTGGGTTTAATTTGGACTGAGAAAGTCACTGAGGTACGTTTGTAACGGACCTTTACGGAGGGTGAGGTGGTATCATTCGTGTGTCAGTTTGTGGGGCTTTTATGGTGTTGGGGGACCATGGGTCTGATACGTCATCGAGCCATGTTTCAGGTCTTTCAAGGTCTAACTCCACAATTCAGGACTGCACAGTTGTCAGTCTTTTCAAGTGTTTTCAGTAACTATTTCCCAACATGTATGTAATGTGCTTAGAAGAATATTTACACAATATTTAAAGAGGACATATTATGCTAATTTTCGGGCCTTTGTACTGAGTCTTGGACTCTTATAGAGCAGCTACATGCGATTACCCGCACACAAAGCTTTGTAGATATTCAGAACGGTGTCTCTTTCTGCTCCTCTTTTCTCCTCTTTTCTCGTCGCGCCAAAAACGGTTCGTGTAGTTTACTCCACCCCC